>JAOXJP010176343.1:0-12560 GCA_025762735.1 Platanus orientalis
AATACAATTATACCATTGTTATTTGGAAAGGGCTACATCAATACCCTATGGAGAATTTAGTTGCTCATGAGGAGATTGGAAATTGCTCTGAAATTTTCCATCTTGTTGTGTATGGGCTGCTCTACTTCTCTCATTATTATTTTTCCATCTTGGCGACCACAGTGAGAGAAAAGTTTAGAGCGAAGATGAACATCCCCTTGGTGTAGCCCCTTAGCCCCTTTTATATGTTTTTAGGTTTTCTAGAGAAAAGGAGAAAACCAGGAAAATTGGAGAGTGAATCTGTCAAATCCCATCACCAGCAATTGAGTCATCTTCTAGCTCGATTTTGACCTCAAAAACATCTAAATTTGCTCTGCTTCGTAAATGTAAAATTGTCGGGCTTTGAATCTTCTTTCCAAAGTAGCATATTTCACTTCAATCCAATATTGGGGTAGAAAGTTATGACCAAATTACCATAGCTGACTCAAATTTCTCTGTTCAGATTTTCTTCCAAATTTGGAGCTATGGGTTTCTTCTCTTAGATTTAGGTCCCACGTAATTTGCTGGTTGATTTTAAACTTCCTCTCTCATCAAAATTATAGAATTGCCCTTCTTTTAACTTTACAGTTAAGTTCAGTTTTGGCCTTAAAAACTTCAGAATTTGGCTTCGACATGAACTGACAATGTGTTCCTCTCTGAATTGTCTTTCCAACGAGACCAATATTAACTATCATCCGATGTTCGAGAGACAAGTTATTTGCATTTTTCTTAAAAACATAGAAATACTAAAAATACAAAAACAATACAAAAACTAATATTATAATAAAAATAAGGGATTAACATTTGCAAGTTAAAGAGCTTGAATGTGCAACATTTGGCGCTTATCAGTCACCACTATAGAGGAGAGCAAGGACCTAGAAGTCATGAAGTTGGAGGAGTTGATTGGCTCACTTCAAACATTCGAAGCAACCATTAAGGAGGCTACCAAGAAGGGTATTGCCCTTAAGGTGGAAGAGCCCTCTGAATCAAATGAAGATTCAGATGATGACTTGGCCTTTATTGTTAAAAGGTTCAAGAAGTTATTTTAGAGAAATACCAAGGATTACTCCAAGAACAAGGAAATGAGAAAGTCCTATCCCAAATACAAAAAGAAAAAGTACTTCTCAAAAGAACCACCCATTTGCTATAAATGCAAAGGTAGGGGCACATTGCCGAAGATTATGGCAATAAGAAGAACAAGTACAAGTCAAAGGGCAAGGCCATGGCAACCACATGGGATGATGAATCCAAGAGTTCAGAACAAGAATCCCAAAGTAGTGAGGAAGCTCCTTCATAAGAGATTAATGCTTTTATGGCCTTTGGGTCTTTTATAAGTTCACTTTTAGGGTCTAGTGACTCAAGTGAAGATGAGGGAGAATATGAAGAAGAGGAGGAGACCTAGATGCATAAAAGGCATTTGATGACCTCTTTGTTCAAAGTGTCGAGTTGGGTAAGAAGAATAAACAACTCAAGAAGGAAGTCATTGAGTTGACTGAAAAGTCAAAGTCCCTTGAAGACACTATCTCCACTCTTAAAAGAGTCCTCTTCGGAAAGTGAAAATGAGAAAGATCTTTCCAAAGTAAACTACTGGCTCCTATGTGGAAAGGAGGAAATGAGCCTAAAAATAGAAGAACTAGAGAAGAAGCTAAATGACTATAGATTATTTCTAGGTTTAGAACAAGCCAATAGGATGTGAGAGAAGGAAAGACTCCTTAAGGACAATAAAAAATTGTCTAATAAGGTTCTTAAGCTAGATGAGAGGCTCAAAACCTTGAATGAAGATAAGGATGAGTCAAGTAGTGATGGCTCACTCATCCAAGAGTTGGAGGACCAAGTCAAATCACTAAATCAGATAAACAAAGCTCTCAATTTGACTTATGCTCAATTCACAAGGAAGTTCCTTAATTACCTCAAGAAAATCAAGGAGCTTGAAGAAGATAAAAGGAAGAACATCTCAATGCTTGCTCAAGAAAATGATAAGTTTAAGAGGATGCTTAAAATGGGTAAGGAGTATGGGGATATGACCGGACTTGGTTATTCTGAGGCCATTACCTCCACCTCAACTCAAAAGCCTAAGAATGATTTTTTCAAAGCCAAAGGATCTACTCAACCACCTCCACAACCTTCTCACAAGGAAAAAGAAAAGGTGGAACCTTCTAGACCTACCAAAAAGTCTAACAAAGTTGCGAAGAACACTTCTACCTCACTCAAGGGTAAAGCACCTATGAGACAAGGTAGAGATTGTGAGAGGTCTATGCAACCCTAATCAAGATCCTATGCATAAGTGGTTGGGAGTAAATCACAAGCCAACCAAGCATCTTCCTCTAGAGGAGTTCAAGGAATGAGCAACCCTTATTCTTATGACAATGAGGCATGAAATAAATATCAAGCAAATAGGACTTTCACTCATAGAGTAACTCAAGTGAAAGCCTCCACTTCTAGGAAGACTAGGGGGTAACCTAATCAAGGTAAGAATCCTAGAAGAGACCTTTAATCATTCTTCAATGAATAATCTATAAGGAAAATAACACAATCCTATGCACCAAGAAGGCTCACATTCTCTTGCTACTATTGTGGCTTGGAATGGCATATTAAGGTGGATTGTAGAAAAATGGCAAATGACATTAAGTCCCAAAGAATGTAAGTAAAAAAAACATCAAATGGGAAGAATGTCAAGAAGAAAAACTATTTTCAAAACATTGAAAATAGAAACTTCAAAGGAAGAAGGACTCAAACTAATAGAATGTCAAATGGCAAGACTTTCAACCTTCTAAGGTTAAGAGAGGTTGGGTAAGAAAGGATGATCCCAAGTGTTTGGTCATTCACACTGCACTAAGAGCTAGAAGCTCATCAAGGTGGTATCTTGATAGCGGGTGTTCTAGGCACATGTCTAGTGAGAGGGAGCTCTTCACAAAATTTGAGGAAGCTCAAGACATGTATGTCACTTTTAGTGAAGGAGACACTGCCAAAATCCTTGGGATAGGAACCATTATAGCCCCCGACATTCCATAACTCGCCGAGGCTCTTTATTTACAAGGCCTTAAGCATAATTTGATTAGCATTAGTCAAATATGTGACCAAGACTATAAAATGCAATTTGAAAAAGATGGATGTGTGATCAAGGATCATGGAGAATACAATATCCTACCCGGAGGAGTAAGGAAAAGTGACAATTGCTATGTCATTGATCCTAATTCCCAATAAGGGAACACTTGTCTGTTGACCCAAAATGATGAGACCAATCTTTGGCATCAAAGATTAGGACATCTCAACTTTAGGGACTTTACAAGACTTAGCAAGAAGGGGATAGTAAAGGACCTTCCTAAGCTAAGCAAGGTTGACAACCCAATATGAAAGGGTTGTCAAATAGGGAAGCAAACTAGAATCTTCCACAAGAAAGTTACATCTATTGGGACTACTAGACCCCTAGAACTTTTTCACATGGACTTAGCCGGTCTAACTAGAATTGAGAGTCTAGGAGGGAAGAAGTACTTCATGGTCGTCGTTGATAATTTCTCAAGGTACACCTAGGTAGCATTCGTAAGAGAGAAATTCGAAGCCTTTAATAAATTCCTAAGCATTTACAAATGGATTCAAGTTTAGAAGAATTTGACCATAAAGAGAATTCGAAGTGACCATGGAAGAGAATTGAAGAATCACAAATCCTCTAATTGGTGTGAAGAGTTTGGAGTGAAACATAAGTTTTCAGCTCCCAAAATTCCCCAACAAAATGTGGTGATTGAAAGAAAGAATAGAACTCTTCTAAACATGGATACAACAATACTTTTAAGCAAAAACATAGCCAAGAGGTTTTGGGCTGAGGCAATTAGCACAACATGCTATGTCTCTAACCAAGTCTACCTTAGATCGGGTACATCCAAAACTCCATATGAGTTTTGGAGTGGCAAGAAGCCAACTATTAAATACTTAAAGTATTTGACAGCACTTGCTATGTTCTTCAGGATAGAGAACATTTAGGTAAGTTTGATAAGAAGAGCAATGATGCCATGCTCTTAGGATACTCCATAACTAGTAGAGCCTACCGTGTCTACAGCATTAGGACTCACTCAATGGAGGAGTCAATCAATGTGGTGGTAGATGACTTTGAGACAATATATGAGTAAGAAAAATTATCGGTAGTGTTGTTTGACCAAGAAGATGAGAGCTCATCTCAAGTGGAGATTAAAAAATCCTAATGAGATCAAGGAGAGCAGTCTTCTTCATCAAGCTCCTAGGAAGAAGTTGAAAAAATTCAACTTCAACCCAAGGACAAAAGGCTCACCAAAGGACCGTCATAGGGAGACATCATTGGTGATCCTAACATTGAAGTAAAGACAAAGAGACAAATAGAAAACATCCTTAGTCATTTTTGCTTCACTTCTAACATAGAGCCAAAGCGAATTAAAAATGCTCTAAATGATCAGAATTAGATCTTAGCCATGCAAAAGGAACTAAATTAATTCCAAAGGAATGATGTATGGGTTCTCACAAAAAGGCCTATTGACAAGAATGTCATTGGTACCAAATGGATCTTCAAGAACAAACATGATGAACATGGTACAGTGACAAAGAACAAGGCCAAGCTAGTTGCAAAGGGGTATGCTCAAATAAAAGGAATTGATTTTGAGGAGACATTTGCCCCTGTTGTGAGGTTGGAGTCCATTAGGATCCTCTTTTTCATAGCATGTTATTTAAAATTTAAGCTATATCAAATGGATGTCAAGAGTGCATTTCTAAATGGAATTCTCTAAAAGGAAGTATACGTTGAGCAACCTAAGGGATTTATGGACCCTCACTTTCCTAACTATGTATATTGGCTTAAGAAGGATTTGTATGGTCTCAAATAAGATCCAAAAGCTTGGTATGAAAGACTCACAAAGTTTCTTCTTAATCACCATTTTGATCGATGAAGTATTGATAAAACACTCTTCATTAAGAAGTAAAATGGTCATATACTCATTGCTCAACTATATATAGATGACACCATTTTTGGGTCTACTAGTGAGGAGATGTATCATGGTTTTGTCCATACAATGAAATAAGAATTTGAGATGATTATGGAAGGAGAACTAAAGTACTTTCTAGGTTTACAAATGAAACAAACAAATGATGACATCTTTTTAAGTTAAACCAAGTTTACAAGAAACATGGTCTCTAATTTTGGATTTCGAGAATCCAAACCAACTAGCATCCCCATTAGCATAAGTGACAAGATCACTAAAGACCTTGAGGGAGCTGAAGTCGATTCCACCAACTACAGGAGCATCATTGGAAATTTGCTCTACTTGATTGTGAGTAAACCTGACATTGCATTTAGTGTAGATGCATGTGCTAGATACTAAGCTGCTCCTAAAGAATCACATCTTAAGGCATCTAAGAGGATTATCTGGTATGTCTACGGGACTGTGAAGTTTGTCTTATGATACCCATTTGATACCACATATGAGGTTGTGGGGTATTCAGATGCTAATTGGGTTGACGATGTAGAGGATTGCAAGAGCACGAGTGGAGGTTGCTTCTACATAGACAATAGTCTTATCTCCTGGCATAATAGAAAACAAAACTCTATCTCACTCTCAGTTACCAAGGTTGAATATATTACAGCCGGTAGTTGATGCACTTAACTCTTGTGGATAAAGTAAATGCTTCGAGACTATGAGTTGGAGTAAGGCACCATGAGTCCATTTGTAAACAACAAGAGTGTTATTAGCATCTCCAAGAATTCTATCCAATACTCTTGGATGAAGCACATTGACATAAGACCCCATTTCATCCTGTAATTGGTAGAAGAAAAAGTTATGTCCTTGGTTTAAGTCAAGACCAAAGATCAATTAGCAGACATTTTGACTAAACCTCTTGATTCTAAGTAGTTTGAGTATCTTTGAAGTGCCATCAGATTGTGCACCATTTGGGGGGACCACGTTTGGTTTCCTCGAGGTTATGTTATCATGTGGAGGTAGTTGAGGATGTAGGCATGCATTGGGAGAAGTGTGGTAGTGAGTGGGGGGATCCCACTTTGGAAACAAGGCTAAAATGCCCAAAATCCACACTTGAAATTGTTTTCACTTTTTGAAATCGGTTTCACCCCAAACCAATTGTGAAACCCACAATTGATTTGGTCCAAATTGGTTGTGAAACCCGTAATCAATTTTGGGAGTAATAAATCCAAATATTTGCATGCAAGTTTAAAAATAAGGAAATGTTCATTTTTCCCTCATTTGTTCTCTAAACAAACGACGTTCCCTCTCATAAACCTCAATTTTTTCAATTCTACCTTGAGATCTTATTTTTTTGCCACAAGATCATGCCTCCGCATACAAAGAAGATGAGTTCCAAGGATGGATCTTCATCCAACCCTCCACACAATCTAGGGAAGCATCCCATGATGGAATCTTCCCCATGTCCTTGGTCCAAGAGGAATGCAGCTTTTCTCCCTATAATGATGTCATGAGTCTAGAGCGGTATCAAAGGATATTCTCCCACCGCTCCATCATCATGGAGAGGAAAGTGAAAGCTAAGACCCTCCGGACGGCTCGGTTGATAGAGAAACTCAATGGGAGGCAGTGGATGCCATTCATCTCAGTCTCAGGCCCAGTTCAGGAGGAGGTCATGCTTGTTTTCTACATAAACATATTCGATATCAACAACGAGGACAACTCATTTTGGATTGTGGTGGGTAACATACCTGTGTAAGTTATCCCCACCATCCTATCACAACTATTTGGGGTTCCTTGTCCCCCAACGCTTATTTCATTCCTGATCCAATGCCTCACCCTAGAGCAGAAGGGTGGTATGGTTGAGAGGCTTTGTGGCCAGTTCATGAACTGGCATGATCGTTTGAAGCACAAGGAATGTCAGCCTACTGTCCAAGTCCTTTACAAGATCTTCACATACAATATACTCCCCACCACCAAACGGAGTGTGTTGACTAACGACACTGCCTACTTGATCGACGACATCCTCAATAACTAGCCGATCGATCTCCCTGCTATCCTTTTCTACACCATGATTCGTCCCACGAGGCTGCTCATTCTACTGGGAGTTTTCCATTCCACACTCTCATCACTCATCTACTTCAAACTGTAGATGTGCCTTTCAATGTGGCATCTAAAGGTAGAAAGGATGGGAGGGCTGTTGGGCATGGTACCCTAAAGAAGATGGGGCTTGTCGACAAGACAACGGGTTCCTCCACACTTACTCTTGGACCATCTCGGTCGCGTGCTACTTCTGTCAAGACCTACATGATGAGCCTATTCCATAAGCTATTTCAGAAACTGTCTAAGGTCCTAAAGAATCAGAGAACCCTGGCTTCCAACCAGAAGTAGCTGACAGTGCATTACAACGCTGATCATCCCGAGCATCCCATTCAATTGGGATCTGTGAGTGAGTCTAACTCGGAGGTGGAGATAGGCTTTGACATCCCTTCCCACAATTGAGAGTAGACCCTTAGTCCGAGGATGAGGATGATGAGGAGGAGGGTAGCGAGGATGGTGTTGCTGATGGAGGTGACTAAGTCATTGCCATAGAGAGCAATGGCTCTGAGTCTGAGTGATTTCAATCTCACTCATTTTGTGGTATAGCTGATCATGTTCTATAGGGGCTTCTTGTTAGATGTTCATGTTCTTTTTATGTCTTGTACCTAGGTGGAGTCCCCCTCTTGACTGACTGGGTGTAGCTCAATGGGCATTTTTCCTAATTAATTCTATATCCCTTTTTGTCCATTTGTCTTCCTTCTTTGGTTTTTTATATGCATTATTATACTTGCTTGTTAATTCTTGCCAAAAAGGGAGAGAGATACACATGTGAATTTGTGGTGCAAGAGTGAGGGGGAGTCATTCATCTCATAAGACACTCAAGGGAGTCATAGTGTATGAGACATAGAGAACTATAAGAGCCTACACACCTAGTGAGAGAGCACTACGATAGGGGGAGTACAACATAAACCTAAAATTCAAAACAACTCAAATTAAATTTTTTTGCACATTCTATATATAGTGTCATGTTTATTATTGTTCATGTATATTGTACACACATTAGTCTTTTGGCATAAGGAAGGTGGTTATTTTGTGGTTGTGTTTGCAGGGCTTATTAACTTAAAGCACAAGGACTTCAAGATTATTGAGCTGAAATTTCTACTCTTGTGTACTCTTGTCTTGATTTTCACATGACAAGTAAATCCATTTTGGAAAGAGACTCACCTATCGCAGGAAATATCCCACATGATTTGGTGTCACCACCAGTCTTTTTAATGATGTGGTTGAACATCAGTTTTTAAAACAAAATAGGTTTTAATTTTGAAAATGATTTGAAATATCTGACTCCATACTTAAACTGGTCAACTCCAAAGATTCCTAGGTAATTTGTTCGTTTATGAGTTGGGGAAGGTGTTAGGCACCCCACTTCATCCACTTCCGTGGTTACCTACTATAAACCTGTTACAGTCTAATAGTCAACTTGATTTATTATCTATTCATCTCACCCATTACTTTTTATCTCATTTTATTAAGATTAGATAGGGAATTCACATGCCATTTTTGCCAAAATTTTGATAAAATAATGACTGTAATATAGACCCCCTAGGGATGAATAGTGATCCTCATGTCACTTCTTTAATAACCTGATAGTCTACATATTCATAAAAACACTCTAAAAAATATATCCATACATCTACAACATCATCATTGTCCACTCGACAGCTCCGTATCCATCATCATAACATCTTTACCATGAAATTAAATCTAAACAAACTAAAGTGAACCAACAAGTTAATAAAATATACAAAACTTCAAAATCAAAATAAGATATATCCAAAGCATTTAGTATACCCACTTAAGCTACTATGCAGATCAAGTCATTAAAATAGGCCGATTACCTGTTACATTAGGTACAACTGCATTGTCACCCAACAACCAAGGCTTTTGGAAATCTCCTACATATAACATAGTTTGGAAGTTAGGAAAATCATTTATATAGGAATGAAAATAAGCTAAAATGATAAAGTTTATAGACATACCTTTTTCGTTGCTTTTAGGATAACCATATTAGACATAAGACATTAGTAGGAAGGTATAACATTCTACAACATAGGAAAAATAGGTCTCCACATAAAAAAAGGTCATTACCCAATGTTTGTCCCAAAATTATGGGGTGTTGGGAAGGGGTTAAAGGGAAACAAACCTAACCTTCAGCTTTTTGCATAAAGTGGCTGCTCACAGGCAAATACCACATCAACTATAAAACTTAAAACAGAACTCCATTCAGATCTCATTAATTTACAATCAACATAAAATTTTTTAGCCCATTATTCAAAACTTACTCATAATAGTTTCCACAAGTACCAAATAACATATTGACTAGAAACATCCTTAGAAGAGTCATATGTTACTTCTGGCCTTATGTAAAACAAACATGGACATATTTTAAGTAGACACATCAATTTGGAATTTTCAGTATCCAATCCATCTAAATGCCAAGCCATAAGATGCATGTCATCTTCAAAAGTCTTTTTCAGAGATCTCTCATATGGAACAGATGACTAAAGCTTGAGAGAAGCTTTTTTGGCTTATGGTAAAAGTCATCGAAGCAAAAATATCATGGATCATGAGACAGATCCCAAGGCTTTGGATTTGTTAGTAACACATCTAGCGAGGAGGCTTCCAGCAGGCATTGTATGAGAATGATATTCATAGCTGAAGGGTAAAGGTGAACTATGCAATAGACAGGACAGGAAGATTCTATAGTGGTGGTGATAGCTATAGTGCTCGCTATGGTGGCAGTTGCAGATATGGTGGTGTGGTGGTGATACCTATGGAAATGGAAGGAGCAGTAACAATGATGCTAGAGGTGGAAGCTATGGTGGTGATAACCATGGTAGTGGAGCTAGTGGTGGTAATAGCAGATTCAACAGTGGTGGAGGTTATGGCAGAAGTGGTGGTGACAGCTCCTATGGCAGTGGTGGTGAAAGCAGCTACGATGGTGGATGCTATGGTGGTATTACAGTGACAGCACCAGAAGAAGAAATTATAGTGTTGCTTGCAATGGTGGTGACAACTATGTTAGTGGTGCTGCAAGTGGTGACAATCTCTACGCAACTGGTGGATACAGTGGCAGCATAAGCATGGGGGAGATCAACATGCTTGCAACCAAGGCAACAACACAGGTGCTGAAGACTATGACCAGGACAATCCATTAGAAGGGAGCTACATGGATATTGATGACGAACCGAACGACTACAGTAACAAGAGGAACTAATAATACACATCCTCAATGGAAGAAAATCTTATAATGTTTGAGTGTGGAAGTTGAAACAAAGAAAAACTGTAAGGGCTGCTACCCCAGGTCTCCTAGGTTTCAATTAGGAAAACAATTGGTTCTTTTTTTTATCTTTATCTTTATCTTTCTTATCATTTAATCTAATTTTTCTTCCATTCCATTTTATTTATCAGCTATTTCGTTTCCTTATTTCTTTTTCTTTTCTTTCCTTTTTTTAAGAGGCCTATTAGTGTTCCTAAGTGTCTAAACAAAGGGGCAATTAGTGATGGTATGCCTTTGTAAATGAGAATTTGGTAACCAAATATGTCATGTATTAAACCCAACATGATATTCCATAAAAACAACAAAACTTGGTTGTGCAGACACATAGTGCTAAATAAAGAATATTTGTGCTGCCATGGGAAGTCAGAAGAAGCTACCTCCAAAGTGTAAGGTTTCCTATACAATTGGTACATAAATAGGGGTCTTGGAACCTAATGTTTAATGGTTCCCACATAAGAAGAGCTCTTAGGCCGAAAACAGATACTATCAAGCTATCCTACTCATTTGATCTGCAAACTCTCTTTGGACAGCTCAACTCCTCTCTCCAAAGGTTTAAACAGTGAGTGGACAAATGGTAGGGGGTCATCTAATGGTAGGTCCCAATCCCCATGCATGTAAAGCAAGGGAATAATACAAGTTGTCAGGGTAGATTCTTCTCATTGACCCATTTTGGCATATATATCCCTCCTATCAAAGGACCAAATTGTATTGTAGAAGAATGCAAATGATATTTAGCACAGTTGTAATATGCAAAGGAACAAAGAAATGCAGATTATTGTGTTAGAAAAAGAATATGGATCATTCTAAAAAGAACTTCAACCTTTTGGGATAGAGTTTCCAAAACCTAGAACCTATGACAACAAGTAATAAATCAAAGAAGGAACAACTAAAGATAAAATCATAATACATACCTTGTAAATTAAAACAGAGTAACTACAAATAACTTAATTAGAAAATGAGGAGAATGTCACACAAAGAGAGTAGGACGAACAACATAAATCTTTTTTATAAATAAAAAAAAACATATTGTAATGAAAAACTTAGATGAAATGGAAATAATGCACCTGAACTGTTATTGGGTCAAGAGACCAACAGGTCTCTTACTTGTAGCACACGTAGTTTAGGATCCTTACTTCTTGTTTTCTTAATAGCAGAACAGAGTAGGGAGAACAAGCTCATGGGCTTCAAAAAAAGATTTGCTAGGTTCATGCGTGACAACATCCCGTATTGACAAAGAGGGGTTTCAATTGGGTTAGGCAAGCTATCCCTTTTCTGACCGTTGGTATAGGTTTTTTTTTTTTTCTTGCTGGATTTTACAGGGAAACAAAGAATAAGAAAAAAAAAATAAGGGAATAAAAAAAGTAAGGCAGGGTGTACGCCGGTTTTCTTGATTGTAGGGGTTTGGATTTCTACAAGGTTTGAGGATCTGGGATTGGCAAGACTAAGGATTTTCAGATCAAGAATTGGGTTGATGGGATTTTAGAGGTAAATGGGGTGAGATCGCAGGGAGGCATGGAAGATCAGGGGAAAGAATGAGGTGAAGAACCTTGAGTGATTGAGAGTGCCAAAAAAAGAAAATCCGAAGAACCCTCTTCCTCCCAAGAATTCTAACGAAGCAGGGGTATTGGCTTGAGGGTTATGAGCAAATCCTAGCTTTTTCTCTCATTTGGGTTAGGGTTTGAAAATGGGGGTCACTGTGGCTTCTTTGTTTTTTTCCTCCCCCCGGTTTGGGTTTGCTGGTGGTTTTTTATAGATGAAGGGCAACGGTTTGTGGGACCTCCAAGACGCAGAATGGGTGTGACGTTTGGAGGATGCAGAAGAAAAAGAAAGAGAAATGGGTGTGGGGGTTACGTGAGGGAGAGGAGAAGATAGAGAAGTTGCGTGGGGGAGAGAGGGAAATCAGAGAAGGGAGAGAGAGAGAGAGGGTTTCTCTCCTTTGTTGTGCAGGGGGTGACCAGCAGGGAGAGAGAAAAAGAAGCAGGAGGAGGGAGAGAAGGAGAGACCGAGAGAGAGAGAGAGGGGGAGCGCCAAGGGGAGAGAGAGACGGGGTGGTCAGAGAGAGAGAAAGAGAGAGGGTGGCCGGAGAGAGAGGGTGGAAGGAGAGAGCAAGATCAGAGAAGGGGGAGAAAGAGGGATGGTCGCAGTAGGGGAGAGAGAGAAGAATCGGGGAGAGAGAGAGGGGGAGGGGGTACCTGATCTGTGCGGGGGGGGCCGCTGGAGAGATGGTT
>JAOXJP010176354.1:0-12559 GCA_025762735.1 Platanus orientalis
TGCAAATACTAATTCCACAGCCACAATAATAATTGAGAAAAAATCGATATCATAAAATACATATATAAATAAAATGAGTCTTCACTAAAAAAAAAAAAAAAAAAAATCAATTTCTCAAATTTGAATGTGTTAAATCAATAAAATGAAAAAAAAAAAATGAACAGCCCAGTGCACAAGGCTCCCGCTAATGGGGAGTCTAGGGAGGGCAAGATGTACATAGCCTTACCACCATTTCTAGAAAGGATGTTTCCGTGATTCGAACCTGCGCCATTAGGAACGCTAACAATAAGCCTTATCATTGAGCCAAGCCATCATTTCTAAATAAATGAAATGAGAATTTACAAACAAAAAAAAAAAAAAAAAAAAAAGGTCAAGTTTAAGTTAAGCCATATAATCGTACACTCTTGACACGACACGAACCTGAACCTTCAAACACGAATTACAATTTTGTTGTAGTTTTTTTGTAGCACAACGAAAAAGCATGATTATATAGTTGACATGACATGAACTTAACCCGTCAACATGGATTGCCATTTTGCCGTAGCTTTTTTGTAGCATAACAAAAAAATCATCGTTATTTTGTCTTTTAACATGGGTCCTTTGGTTTTTTGTGATTTTTTTTGTTATGGTAGAAAAAACTATAGAAAATTTTGCTGTAGTTGATTATTTAATAGAAAATCAAAAAAATAATTAAAGAAACCATTATAAAAAATAAAAAATAAAAGAGAGAGAATGCTAAAGAAAGGGAGAAAAAGGAAAAAGAGGTTAAAACGATGACGTAAGAAAAAGAAGGAGAGTTATATTTTAAAATAAAAATAAAAAAGGATGTCGTAAGGAGAGAAAAAAAAAAGAAGAGAGAAACAAAAATGTTAATAGAATATGTCGCTTTATGTCAGATCTATATGACATCATAAGTTTAGATAAATATAGATTTAGTCATATCGCTATCCTTTTTTCAGCAAAATATGATTTTAAAATTGTGGCAATAATGCAAACGTCAGATCTATATGATGTCAGAATATCAAAACCGTCCCCACGCAGACGTCATGAAGAAAGGGAAGGGCTCAAAATATGATTTTAAAATTGTGGCAATAATGCAAACGTCAGATCTATATGATGTCAGAATATCCAATCCGTCCCCACAAAGACGTCATGAAGAAATAAAAGGGCTCAAAAAATCCAGAGAGTTACGCACTTGTGAATAATGGTGCACTTACTACATATTAAAATTTCAGAGCTGATTCAGGCCGCTCCCGAATGTCCCATCAGGGGGGTGTCGCACTTGATATCAGACCATCTTAGAACGGGCACCTCTCCCTTACGAAAACAAATTGAGCTAGTGCCGGGGTAGTCTCACGTTCTACACCAACTAACTTTCCGAGGGTAGGTATCATCTAACTTTAAATCTGAAAGCAAGTCCACCCGGCTAGCTAGCATATATGTGGTGGCGTGATTGTTCTCTTTCATTGCTAAAACGACTATCATCTCTTCTCACGCTAGAGAGAGAGAGAGAGATGGCTAAGGTGGTAGAATTGGGAGAGGAGGAAGAAATGATGCGAGGCCATGCAGTTATCAGGAGATCCATGCTTAGCTTTGCCGAGTCCATGGCTCTAAAGTGTGCAGTGGAGCTCGGCATCGCGGACATCATAAATGCCCATGGCCATCCAATTACCTTAAAAGAAATTGCCAGCGGCCTCCGATCTCCTTCTCCAGACTTGGATTACCTTTCTCGTATCATGAGATTATTGGTGCTCAAAGGTGTGTTCATCTCTCAGTCAGAAGAATCCCAAGCCCAAAGGCAACAACACTCTCTATGGCCTTAGCCATGCCTCTAAATGGCTACTACGAGACGCGGAGCTGAGCCTCACCCCAATAGTGCTGGCTATGAACCATCCATGGCTAATGGCCCCTTGGCATTGCCTGAGCAAATGTGTTGAGGAAGGTGGGCATGCATTTCCCAAGGCGCATGGTATGGAAATATGGGACTTTGCTTCAGCGAATCCTGAGTTCAACAAACTCTTCAATGAATCAATGTCGAGTTCAACCAAGTTCTATATGAAGGCTATTCTTTGGGCCTATAAAGACAGGTTAGCAAGTGTAGGATCACTCGTTGATGTTGGAGGAGGGACTGGCACAGCAGTGAGCGAGATTGTAAAGGCACATCCACATATAAGAGGCATCAACTTTGATCTACCACATGTTGTATCCACAGCACCTCAGTACCCGGGCGTTACACACATCGGAGGCGACATGTTTACGGCCATCCCCACGCTGAAGCGATCTTCATCAAGGTATAAATGTCTGTATGTCACATTTTACTATATGTTATTTAAGTAATTGATTAAGTATGAAAATATCGAAATTAACTTTATCTTGTCAATATCATATTACCATCTTTGATATAAGTTAATGGTAGTGTTTCAAAACAAGGATTGGTGGAGTAACTCACAAGAGTCTAGTTTCTGCCTGGTCAGTACCCCTGAGGATTTGGTAGGACAAGTTAACGTGAGCCTAAGATAGGAATGACATTAGGGCCGACACATCAGTGCCAAAAAGTGAAAAGCATCCACCAAAAGAGTGTAAGTCACCTTTTTCGGTGCTGCTGTATCAGCCCTAATGTCATACCTATCTTAGATTGACTTTAACCTGTCCCACCAAATCCCGCCTCTGTCAGTACAAAAATATATTAACATTTTCGGATAGGTAGGAAATTACTTTTTTCAATATTTACACAATCTTCTATATAAACTAAAGCAAAGGGTTGTTTACTCCTAACTTCTTAGCTTTTTAGAAAATTGCCATGTGTCTCCCTCTTCGTTTTGCTCTTAGGTGGATTCTATAAAACTGTTATCCTCTCCAATCCCTATTTTTTCTCACTCACCTCTCTATCCCTATTTCTTCTCACCCACATCTTTCTTAAAAACTACCACGTCTCCTACTTCTAATTCAACTTCCTATCATAAGATCCAACATACATGGAATTACACGTGTATATATTCACCCCTGTTTACGCAGACATTCGCTAGTATCATACTAAAATGGTCTCAAAACCGAGATGCCTAGCCAAATTTCAACCATGTGTGAGAGGTTGGAAAACTATGAACAAAATTAGGGATTTCTTTTGGTAAAGGAAATTATGGAAATTATCATGTGTCTCTTGTTATTTTTTTTTGGTGGTAGAATGTCACTTCAATGTCTCTTGGTACAATATCACTTCTTCGTATTTCATTTCATTGCATTGCATTTTATTATTGTTTGATGAGAATTATTTAGGGTTCATCTAGAGAGCTTCTTCATTCTTTTGTGTGAATTAATATGGCATCATGTTGGATGCTTATACCATGAATGATTTTTATTATGTTCGCTCCTTTTGAGCTCATTGTTGATGTTATTACAAAGAGCTAGAAAAAACAACAGTCAATGGCAACATGATACAAACAAGAAGCTAAGAGCAATCATATATCACACAAGAAATTATACAGCTCATATTACCTACATCCACAAGTGAAGACGATCAAAAAAATTACTTATGTAGATCATCCCAAATCTCAATTCCAATCTCAAGTTGAAACCAAAATCTTCTGACCCAAGAAATAATAATAATTTTTTTTTTCTAATTTGGGATTCATCAGTCGGGTTGGTTCAGATCTTGGGTTAGGTATCTATAATTCAGGCCGAGAAAATACCCAAACTTTGTTAGGGAGAAACTCCTCCAAGCCTCACATCAACTAATCATAACGGACGTTCTTCGAGTTTGACAAACAAAATGTTATTATTTCCTAGATTTTATCCCCATATTTGGATGATTATCTTATGTCTTTATAAAGTTTGACAAACAAAATGATGCATTCAAGCTTTGGGGATGAATTTGCTTAACGGATAAAGAAGAACCTTCCACAAACAAGTTGATTTTCACAAGTGAAAATACCAAGAACAAGAGACTTGTTGATTTTTCCAAAAAGAAAATACCAAGAATAGGGTAGAAAACAAATCTCAATAAATCAAAACTTTCTTAAATAATTTAATGCCTCAATTCGATTACAATAGAGAATTTATAAAACTAGGGTTCCAGGACCCAAAATAGAAACTTCATAAACATCTTTGAATTTCTACTATACTAGAAATTGCTAAAAACACAAATTTATCAAATCTATCCAAAACCGCTCTAATACTCTTCACATAAATTATTAAGATATTCTTAAAAAGGGTCGTATCAAATATTTTCCAAAATAAACGATAATTGACCATTTTTCGAAATAGCAAAAATTAACAAAAAAAATACTATTTGATGGCCTCGACGATGTATTGCGGAGGTCTTTTGGACCACAAACCGAAATTTCTATTTGAGATGTCATGGAGCTCGTCGAACTAATTGTTTTGGGTACTTATGAGTCTCAATTGGACATTGAGAGCAAAAGTTATGACCATTCAAAGTTTAAGGACAAATTTTGACTTCTCATGATCAATGTGCTACATGCAGCCGTTTGCAACTTGCTGCACTACATCACAAAATGTTATAGTTAAATCTAGTTCCAAAGTAAGTTATCAATGTTATAGCTAAATCTAGTTCCAAAGTAAGTTATCAGGCTGTTGCTCATACTACTACACATACGGTTTGGTTTCAATAATTTTTACAGGAAGTAGGCATTTCTTTGTCCTACCCAAAACTCCAATGATCATCACAATTTCATCTCATGAACTGACTAAATACAATGAGAATGTTTTTCAATTTGTTCATAATCATATTATTATCTTAAGACAATCACACAACCATATAATTCCAAGTCACTACAACCGTACAATGAGATTATTTTTGCTTCTTGTTAATTCACTTTCGATGTTTTTAATTACTAGATGTATTAATGTATGTGGTTGAAATATAGTGTTTTTTTTTTTTTGATACGATCAAAATATATAGTGTTTGATGTCTTTAATATATTTTTTGGAAATGTAGTCTTTTTGGGTGGTATCTTAAGAGGAGCCGTATCCTCTGGTCCACTCTTACGGTGCTCCACAGCCACAAAGAAGGTAGGGTTCATGCACTTTTGCAGGTGGCAGGGCTTTTCTATAAATGTATGAGCCCCACCCGCTTTGTGTCTATGAGCCCCAGAGGATATGAATCCATCTTAACAAAGCTTCCTCTTCCTCTTATCTTTGTGGGTATTAAAAAGGGAGATTATGCCATCTTGTTACTATTTGCAGTCTATAATGCATGATTGGGGCGACGAAGACTCTGTAAAGATCCTGAAAAATTGCCGAAAAGCGATACCGGGCAATACTGGAAAGGTCATAATAGTGGATGTGGTAATGCAACTGGACCGTAAAGGCTTATCAACTGAGTTGGACTTGGTGCGCGATTTGGTGATGATGTCCCACACCTCTGGTGGGAAAGAAAGGACTGAGATGGAGTGGAAGAAGGTTTTGGTGGAAGCTGGCTTCCCTCGTTATCAAATCATCCAAACTCCCAATCCACAGTCCATCATCGAGGCCTATCCAGAATGACTTGCTAGCTGGTATTACTGTTTTCTCAAATAACCGTTTTAGGGGGGGCTCATACCCTCTGCGTCAAGGAAAAAGTGTGCGGCCTTGGGCTGAGACACAAAGGAGCTGGGTCCATACACTCTTTGCAGGCCCCACCACCCCCTTTATGTCTCGGCTCATGGCGGCACACTTTTTCCCGGCCCCGGCGTGCGAAGAGGATGTATGTCTGTTTTAGGGTCATGCCATGTGTGGATGTTTGAGTTTTGTGTGAAATAAAGTGTATGAAATTCATGCCTTATCGTGGTGAAATTTTTTAATTTACATATAAGAAAAACATAGTTGGGATAAGGCTGTTTGTTGTTGTTGTTGTTGTTGTTGTATAAGAAAAACAATTAATTGATCTAAAAGACGATTGTCGTTGATCTTGCAACGGAGGGATCAAGACGGTCATCTTTTGTCACTTGAAGTTTCTGTGATGATGTAGACAATTGAGACTATCCGTGTCATAGATGCTCTTTTGGATTGGCTACTCACACCATCCCTATACCATGTATGCTGTTGAACCACCTACGGTCCGTCCATATGCAGTGACCAACACGTGGTATAAAAAGTGAAATTCATTTACCAAAAAATTGTAAATTACTTTTTTTCAAGTCACGTTATTGGTGGCTACATATGGATGAACCATAAGCGGTCATTAAGGGGGCATACCAAACCCCTGCCGTCGATTTAGAGCCGCTTTAAACTTCTTCTTTTTATAATATATAATCCTCCACAGATATGCTTGTATAGAAAATCATGTCTAACTTGCTAAATCATAATTAAGACATGTCTTGGGTTGGGGCTTGGATTATGTGAGAACGAATCTCGTGAGAACTGTGAAAACGGCACCAGAGGGACTGACGCATCAGTACCAAAAAGTGATTTGCACTTTTTGGGGGGCACTTATCACTTTTCGGTGCTGATGTGTCCATACCCTGATGCTGTTTTTACAGTTCTCACAAGATTCGTTCTAAACTAATTTTTAGTGCTTGGGTTTTGGGTTGTGACATGACCTGGCTGACCCCAAGTGCCTGTTCATTATCCCCAAAGTTTGGGGCAAGGGTTTTTTGTTCTTTTTACGTTTTTTTTTGGGTAATTGGGCAAGGGTTATTCTCGATTGGGTAGTGTTTAGGCTTGACTTTTAAGCCGAAATAAATTTTCAGGCTTAATTCAGTTGGGCCTTAGCATAGTCGACTCTGCCCTAAGTTCACTACTTATTGTTAGTTTTAATGAGGGATTACTAACAACGATTAAATTTGATTAGTTGATAAGTCATGTTTTATGATTTATCAATATGCTTGTATAAATTTATTTGCACGAGTTTTGGTCTACCTTGAATTTCCAATTTGCAAGAATTCATTGTAATTGCAACACTCCAATCAGTCATGGGCACATTCAGTTGTAGACTGACATAGTCACAAACTAGACGGGTCTGTGCACTGGCTCAGACGTCGACTAGCAGTCGTGCACACTAGAACAGTCGCCAATGTGTAAGTTGCAAGCATTTGCACGGTTGCTAACTTGGCAATCATGCGCATTAGTACAGTCACACGCTATGCATTTAGTTACAAAATTACAAATCATCTTCAATCTCTGAACCTAAACCATTTCATCCGGAGTTAAAATGTGTCGTTGTCTCTTGTTTGAAGGTAGTCATAACCTCTCATCACTGTGTGCAAAATTAGAGCCAAATTAACTCTGAGATACAATATAGAAATTAAAGGTAGATCATTTATCTCACTACAAACTTACACAGTCAAACAGAGATAAACGGACCTCACAAATTATTCAAACCCATATGTAAAATTGGGTTTTTTCAAAACTGATTAGTTTAGAATTTCATGTTTACCAAAAATTCCAGTCCCATCATGCCATTAGATAGCTTCCACACAACATGAAGAAAGATAAGGGCTCAAAAAACCTAGAGAAGTAGGGCCTTGTGACTAATGGTGCACCTACCACATGTTAAAATTTCAGAAATAATTCAGCATGCTCCCAAGTCGTCCATCCATCTTTCAACTACACCTCTCCTTATTCCTCTTTAAATTGAGCATTGAGCTAGTGTCAGAGAGTCGCAAGGCTGGATTCGGTAAGACAACTTAAGGGAGTGGCTAAAGCTGGAATGCCATCAGGGCTGACATATCAGTGCAGAAAAAGTGAAATACACTCTTTGGGGGATGTTTTTCACTTTTTGGCACTGATGTCATTCCAACTCTAACCACTCTCTAAGTTGTCTTACCCAATCTTTTTACGGCGGGGGGCTGGGATTCGGTACGGAAATTTGTTTTTCCTGATGTATTAGGATGATGTCAAGGAGCGTGACTTTCACTATTTGGGGGTGTTTATCACTTTCCAGCTCTTATGTGTCCTCCTCCTAATGCCATCATAATGATTTTGGATCATCTCTTGTCTGAATGGACTAGTACCATTTTATTACCAATCAATGTGTAACATGCGGCCTGACAAAAGGTGTTTCAGTCCATGCACATTGTTCAAAGGAGGGTATTACAGTAAATGCACAATGAATAAGTACCTGTGTATTTATTAATACACCATTTGTCAGACATGTGTCACATCTTAAACAGGAACTGGAGTGGTACCTATACATTCAGACTGGAGATGATGTGAACTCCATCATAATACATCAGGGAAAGCAGATTTTTGTATATAATCTTTTCCGGTTTACGGGAGTCGCAAGTTCTACACCACTAACTTTACTTTATCGGGAAGTATGAACTAACTTTAAATTGAGAACGTCAAAAGAACGCCCAACCCGCCAACTATATATATGTGGTGGTGGCGTGGTTGTTCTCTTTCATTGCTAAAACGATCATCTCTTTTCACGCTGGAGAGAGGGAGAGATTGCTAAGTTGGTAGAATTGGGAGAGGAAGAAATAATGCGAGGACATGCAGTTATGAGATCCATGCTTAGCTTTGTCGAGTCCATGGCTCTAAATTGTGCGGTGGAGCTCGGCATCGCGGACATTAGAAATGCCCATGGCCATCCAATTACCTAAAAAGATATTGTCAGCGACCTCCGATCTCCTTCTCCGGACTTGGATTACCTTTTTCGTATCATAAGATTATTGGTGCTCAAAGGTGACGTAGAAGGGTTGACAGATGCTAAGTTGTCAGATTCTGAATTAATAACGTTAGAATATCTTGACAGAGATCTTTGCCAAAAAAGCAAGAGTCGGTAGAATTTGACATAATAGGCACAATTTTTGCTATTTATGGAAAGTGTTAGAATTGCACGAAATTTGGCAATCTGAAAGGAAATGACGAGATCTTCAATATCCATGGGCAACCATGGATTTTTCCTTTATAAGCCAAATTTCATCGTTTAGGCCTCGAAAAGGGTTTTTTTACTATTTATAATAAAAATTTGTTTTATGCATTTTTTCCTTTTTTTTATTATTTACTACCCTAATTTCGTGTTAGCACGAAATAGTACTTATATGGCATTGTAGTTCGAAAGAAGATATCAGAATTAAGAAGATTTCTTCTTCTTTGTCTGCTGCATTAGTTGGTATCAGAGCTTAGCATCTTCCTGGGATCAATTTTTTATCAGTTTTTCATGGCTCGTGGTCATGGTCGGCGTTGACAGATTTCGAATGAGGAAATCTCTAATCGCGAACACAATATACAAGACATGATGATTGAAAATCTACAGAGGCAAATTGCTGAGTTAAACCGACGTCTAGCAAAACAAAACTTAGATGATCGCGAGATGGATGATCGCGATTCAGAATCCAGTTTTGAGAACCCGTATCACCATACTGTTCTAAGACGGGAACAACGTGGTCGGGATAATCGGTTTGGAGACTTCAACTTCAGCGTTGAATTTTCAGACTTTTCTAGCACTTTACAAGCCAAGGGATTCATTGATTGACTACATGAAGTAGAGCAGATTTTTTTATTACAACGAGGTTCCAAATTGTTTGAAGGTGAAACTTGTTGCCATCAAATTGAAAGGACGAGCATCCGCTTGGTGAGAACAATTAAAGTAGTCACGAGAAAGACAAGGAAAATCTAAGATTGGCGATTGGGAGAAGATGAAGAAAATGAAGGGTCACCTTTTACCCTTTAGATACACTTAATCTTTGTTCCAAAGGCTTCACGCATTGAGGCAAGGTGCGAGGTCTGTCGACGATTACACAGAAGAATTCTATCAATTGGTTACCCGAAATGATTTGTCCGAAACTGAGGAGCAGTTGGTGGCACGATATCTAGGTGGTTTGCGGCAGCCCCTGCAAGACGTCCTTAGTCTTCACTCCCTCTAGACAATTTTCGAAGCCTACCAGCGTGCCTTGGTCATTGAGAAGCAACAAGCTAGGAATAATACCATATTTGCACTAAGGGGAGATCAGAATGCACGTGGGGTCCGTCCTCAAGAACCTCGTCCTACTCCATAGCCCACACAAGGCCAGAGTTCCAACCCCAACATCCATTGTTTCAAATGTGGAGAACCTGATCATCGATCAATCGATTACAAGAAACCTATTAGTAGAACGGGTAAGAATCTCCTAATTAAAGATGAGACAATGGAAGATGAAGTTGACGTTAAAGATCTTATTTTTGATGATGGTGATGACGAGGAGGTTTTGTATGGAGATGGAAATGCGACTCTTGTTGTTAGAAAAAGCCTGCTAACTCTAAAAGATTATTCTAAGGAAGATTAATTGAGAACCAACATTTTTCATACTACCTGCATGATCGCAGAAAAAGTTTGCAAGGTTATTATTGATAGTGGCAGTTGTAAGAATGTGGTGTCAGAGGAGGCAGTTAAGAAGTTTCAGCTCAAGACTGATAGCCATCCAAACCCATGCAAGCTGTCGTGGTTAAAGAAAGAAAGTGAGGTAATAGTAGATAAAAGGTGTTTGGTTTCTTTTTCAATTGGAAAAAATTATTTTGATAATGCATGGTGTGACGTAGTGTCTATGGATGCCTGCCATTTATTATTAGGCAGACCTTAGTAGTATGATTGAAGTGTTGTCCATGATGGACGATGAAATACCTACACTGTGAGCTTCAAGGGAAAGAAGTTAGTGTTAGCACAACAGAGAGAAGGAACCATTCCTGTACCAGTTGCCAAGAAAGACGTCAATCTCTTGTCTATGTCCCGATTCCTAGAAGTAATAGAAGAATGTGTGATGTATGCCTTAATACCATGTGAAAAGGGACTAGAGGAAGATGGGAATGTGCCGATAAAGCTACAAAAGGAATTATCTGAATTTACAGATTTGATGCCAGAAAATCTACCCCACGGTTTGCCGCCAATGAGAGATATACAACACCACATTGACTTCGTGCCAAGGTCAATCTTGTCTAACAGACCAGCTTATCGCCTCAATCCGAAGGATTCTGAAGAGTTATAGCGCCAAGTGACCGAGTTATTGGAGAGAGGCTACATTCGAGAGAGTATGAGTCCTTGTGCAGTTCTAGCTCTTTTAGTTCCGAAGAATGATGGTACATGGCATATGTGTGTTGATAGTAGAGCTATCAGCCGGATTACAGTGAAGTATAGATTCCTTATTCCTAGGTTGGATGACATGATGGATCAAATATCGGGTTCTAAGGTCTTTTCTAAAATTGATCTTAAGAGCAGGTATCACCAAATCAGAATCAGACCTAGAGATGAGTGGAAAACGGTGTTCAAGACACATCATGGGTTGTATAAGTGGATGGTCATGCCCTTTGGTATGTCCAATGCACCCAGCACATTCATGAGGTTTATGCATCAGGTTCTACGGCCTTATATGGGGAAGTTCGTCATCGTGTACTTTGACAACATACTCATCTATAGCCCATCACAGAAGACGCACCTGGAACACCTTAGAGAGGTTTTCAGAACACTACGGAAGGAGTGTTTATTTGTTGATCGGAAGAAGTGTTCCTATTTCACTACCTTTGTTGCTTTTCTTGGTTTTGTTGTGTCTACTGATGGTGTTCATGCAAATCAATCTAAAGTGGCAGTGATTCTTGAGTGGCCTACACCCAAGAGTCTACATGAGGTTCGGAGTTTCCATGGATTGGCATCATTCTATCGACGATTTATCCAAAATTTTAGTACCTTGATTACCCCTATCACAGAGTGCCTAAAAGGTCAAACTTTCCAATGGACTGAAGAAACCAAAACAAACTTTCAGGTGGTGAAACAAAAGATGACCAAAGCACTTGTTCTTGCTCTCCTAGACTTCGAGAAGATTTTTGAAGTCAATTGTGATGCTTTTGGAGTTGGTGTTAGTGGTGTTCTAAGTCAAGAAGGGCGCTCGATTGCATTTTTCAGTGAGAAGCTGTCAAGGTCTAAGAAGAATTATTCCACTTATGATATGGAATTCTACGCCATCGTGTAATCTTTGAAGCATTGGCGTCATTACCTTATACAGAAAGAGTTCATCCTCATCACCGATCATGAGGCCTTCAAGTATATTAATGGCCAACAAAAGCTTAGCCGTGGACATGCCAAGTGGGTTGCCTACCTTCAGGAATTCACTTTCTCCTTAAGACACCAATTAAGGAGTTTGAATCGAGTTGCAGATGCACTGAGTAGGCATGTTATACTTCTTACCACCATGAGTGCCAAAGTGGTGGGATTTGACACCTTCAAGGAATTGTATGTGGGGGATCCCTCCTTCGGGAAGATATATGTAGAGGTGACTACTGGTGAACACAATGATTATGTTATGCTTAATGGTTATCTATTCCGTGGTTTACAACTATGCATTCCGGACTATTCCCTAAGAGAGCAGATATTACGGGAATTGCATGGAGAGGGGCATTTTAGGCGAGACAAGTTGTTGGCATTAGTCTCATTAGATTATTATTGGCCAAAGTTAACTTGTGACGTGGCACGTTACATGAAGCATTGCTTTATTTGCCAAAGATCAAAAGGAGTCCTAACAAATGCTAGCTTGTACACCCCATTACCCGTACCAGATGTCCCATGGCTCGATGTTAGCATGGATTTTGTATTGGGGTTACCTCGTACACAGAGGAGCATGGATTCTATCTTTGTGGTGGTAGATCGATTTTC
>JAOXJP010176365.1:0-12559 GCA_025762735.1 Platanus orientalis
AGTCAAAATGACAAGTTTTGACATTTGAAAAAGTGGGATAAACATAAAAAACGGGATTACTCTAAAAAAAGCAACCAACATCGTGCACTATTGGCCTTATTATATGAACACATGAAATAAACATTACCCCCCTCCCCTATAAGACCCTTATTAAACCATATAACATTGCATCTTCCATAAATTGCTCCATGCGTGGACCCCACTAAGGCCAAGTGTGGGTCCCACCTTACTCCCATGTCCTTATCGATGGGATACAATAATATAAAGTGCACTAAAGTTGTCACAAAATAGAGTAGTTGATTTCGATAAAAGAATACCAATATCATGTAAGATGAACAAAAGCCTAGTTAGCTTAGCAGTAGTAGGAAGCTAGGCCATAGCCTAATAATCTATCTCTTCACTAGAGCAAATTACAGTTGACTTTCTTTGCACTCCAAGACAAGCAATTACTTCCCAAAAAGGTGCAAATTCCGGTAGTTGACTGCCTAGCAAAGAGATTCCATAAACTAGAGAGTGGCCAATAGTAAATGATTCCATAAACTAATAAAATATGCAAGATTTGGACATACCTTTGTTAAGTACTAAAATGCTCCAACAATGCTTAAATAAAGAGTAGGGTCATGAAAAGGATCCTCAGCAGCCATTAGTAATTAGAATTTTACAACCATAAAGAAATCAACCATTTTGAGCACAAAGTTATAGATCTTTTGCATACTTAATTAGAATAAGAAAATAGTCCTCCAGAAAATTAAGGAACTTTAATACCAAAGTAAAAATGAAGAGGATCTAAATCTTTTATTGCAAACTCACGACCAAGATCATGAATGAAAGAGTCCAGGAATGAAGAAAATGGGAGCCGTTACAGTGTAAATGGGTCTACCTAGACTAGATTGAGAGCCGTCAAAAGGAGGAAATGGATACCTAAACCAAAGTGAAAGCCATCACAAGTAGGGCTGCAAGCAAACCGGATACGGATAAGATATAAGCATATCCAAATCCGAATCTGCTTAAAGAAACTAGTTATCGGATTAGATTTGAAAGTCCGATTACATGATGTTCAAAAAACAACCCACATTACTGGATATCACTTAATAAATATCCGGATATCCAAAATCCATAAAGTGAAATCCCACAAAAAACTATAACGTAACAGAATTATATCATGAAAGGCAAAGCTACTATAATATATGTATAAAATGTACATATACACTTAAACGGATACGAATATTTTCCATACAAAAAAATAGGTAGATCCACATTCGCTTTAAACGGACCGAATATGAATCAAATACAAATGTTTATTGAATGATTTACAGCCCTAATATTCACAAGACAAAAATAACTACCCGAGCAAGAGGCCAGAATGAGTGTCGTCACAAAGTGAGCCACCGTGGACGTCTGTTGCGGAGCATGGTGCAATGTTATGATCCCAATGATTTAAAGGGCCTAGCTTGACACAATCCATCAGTCCTTAGGCTTTTAGATAACAATCTAGAATGAAAAAGGGAAAAATGCCCAAACAAAAACTTGACCAAATGGCGATATTGTAACCTATAAGATTTGTTTAAAACAAGGGCAAATGCCCTCTACTGAAAATGATTTGCTTTAATGATGCTTCTTGACGATGAGAAAGGCTATACAGAAAGGAAAACGTTTTCTATTGATTGAATGGAAAAACTATGAGCTACATGTGGAGTCTCACTCTCTCAAGATCATTGAGAGGGGACATGGATAGGTGTCAAAGATTAATATTCCCATTGAAATCATCGACAAGGTGTTGACATTTATTGATAAAGTCGCATTGGAGCAATCGGTGCTTCTTAAGGAAACTTTCTGGTGGAATGGCCACACAATCTTCACGGCTATAGGTTCAAATGGCTGGGGACTTTTTCTTCGAATCACTGAATGGCATGCTGAGGAGACCAATAAGGTTGTGTTTTTCCCGACCAGTGACCGTATTAATGGTTGGATTAGTTTAGGTGATCTCCTGCAACAAATGGGATGGTCATCTACAACGAAGGTGAACAAGGAGCTTAATGTATTTTTTCCATCAGAACACCCAACTCAACATGTCTGGGTTGCACCCAATAAAGCTAGAGAAAGGGGATTTGCAATTGTGGTTGATGTTAGGGGGTTTCAGTTTCATTGACAGATGTGGTAGTTGCTCTCATTGGAGCTTTTAGAAAAGGACAACACAACTGATTCAAAGTCAAGCCAATGGGATTTCCAATGAATAGAGCATTGTTCTTCACTAAATCAGATGAGGAAACGAAGTTAATCCTACATGCAGGGTCTGTGCGGATGGGTAAAGGTGTGCTATGCTTCCAGCTATGGAATCCCTCCATCACAAAGCTCCTATTGGCCACAGTGGATGGCAATAGGCGGGTGAGGATTTGGGGATTACCTTTAACCGCATGGAATAATGATATCTTCTCAAAGATTGGAAATTACTATGGTCGTCTAGCTGTTGTGGATGCTATAACCAAATCAAGGATGATGATCTCATATGCGAGAATAAATGTAGAAACCGAATCCTTGAATACCATCCCACAACACATGGTGATAATGATTGATGAAGATTGTTTTGATCTCATTCTTGAAGTGGAGATGGGATCGGGTCTCTATAAAGTCCTACTGACCACTGCCAATGAAACACCTTTGAATTGACCAGGTAAGGTTAGGGACGATGACAGAGGGCCATCAGATCTAAGTATTTTGCCCCTGCCTTTGGATATGAAAAACAGAAGGATTTTTATCCAAGCCGTTAGATGCACATCTGAGGACGATCAAATGGCTACAAGGACTTTAAATGGGCTTACATTGAAACCCAAGGGGGAAATAGCTAGCGGTTTTCAAAATTCAAAATCTAAAATGCCCATCTCCTTAGAGCCACATGATCTGACCTCATCTAACGGTTTAAAGACAACTATTTCCACTCATAACTCGTCATGGGTTTGGAAACCTAAACTTCCTGGGCTAAATATGTCTAAGGCCCATATTGCTTGTTTTGAGGTCGGACCAATACAAAGGTTGGGGTCCAAGCTGGGTGGACTGGTTCAAACTAAGATTATTTATAAAAACAAGGCCAACAACATTTGTTGTAAGCCAATTTCGATGAAACTTAATGCCCTGGGTTTTCGAAATGGGGAAGACAACAACGCATCTCAAAATGGCAGCCTTGGAAATGATTCTAATTATGAGGAAGCGTCAATCAATTCTAACAATGAAGATGAAGAGAGAAATTGCAGCTACCGTCATTTGATAGATGAGGTTTTTAAGAATGCATGGGGATCTACTTATGGCGGTGTTGATGATGCTATCGACCGTAAAGTGGAGGGCGATGGTAATCTTCTCAAAGGCACTGAAATGAGCAATTTAGTGGAATGCCATGGCTCCTCCTCATGTAGTGACTCAAGCGTCTTTTCCAACACACCGAAAAGTTCCTCCATGGCTTCAACTATTGCAGATGGTTCCCAATATTCGATTTCCACACCCCGCTATTCCCCCAGAGCTGGATCGAACGTTTTGTTGTCTCTAACAACGGTGAATTCTGAAATTTTGGTGATACATCACAGCAACCCACTTGGTTTAGGGGATCTCCATAACCGGACAGAGTTGAGATCTACGGCTGGAAAGGGCTCCTTGTCGAACTGTGGGCTACATCGGCTGATGGAGAATTTATCTGAGGATGAGTACACAACTAAACCGGATGAGTTGTTGGATACTAACATCATTCCTCCGGTATTTTTGACACCCGACCATGATCTAAAGTTGGTTGACTATGCGGAGTCTTCTAAATGTTTGGAATCATTTCCCTCGTTGGACTCGATGGGACAGGCTTTTACAAGGGTCGAAAGGGAAGTTGGAACTCAAACAGTATGTCAGTTTCCGAACTCAAAATCTCTCTTCGGTATAGGTACTCCTCATTATTTTGTTGGTAATTCTATTTTGGATCCCCCTTCCCTTTGTAGTGTCGTTCATATTCCTGCATATCATATAGATTCTCATGATTTGCATGATACCCTTTAATCATCTGTGCCTAACCATATGCATGTTGAAATTGCAGAATGCCATGATGTTGGTCTTGCAGAGAAAATGGTTGTTAGTGGGGTTGCCCATGACAGAATTAAAGGGGGCAGGGGTAGACATAGTATTGTCAAGAGCACACCGGTAAAAAAAAGGGTGGATATCATAATGAAAAGGCTTGGTTTCTTGGTTCATAACAAAGAGGGCAATGGTCAAGCTTTCAGACTTTATATCAGATGATCAAGGGGATCCTAAAGAATCTAGGACTAAATGTGGCAAAGGAATGCGGAAACTTCAGAATTTACAATGGGCAATGAAGGACAAGGTGACTACAGACAACAATATGGGAGAAAAGAGAGCCATCAGGGGAAAAAAGGGTGTTTTTTTATGAAGACACCCTCCTGGAATGCTTGTGGGTTAGGAGGTGTCAAGAAAAGGAGGTCAGTTCAGAAGTGCATATCTAAATACAATTTGATTGTTGTTATTGTGCATGAGACAAAGAAATAAGTTATGAATTTACAGCTTGTGAAAAGTTCAGTGGGGTCAAAACTATCAAAATGGAGTGTTTTTCCTGTAATTGGCACTTCTGGAGGGATCCTTATTGCTTGGGATCTGCTAGAGGTGAGGAAAGTCGATGAAATCATTGGGAATTTTTCGATCTCAACTAAACTGGTTGAACTCTCTTTTGGTTTTGAATGGTTGCTTTCTGGAGTATACGGACCATGTAGACCTCAACATCACTCCAGTTTTTAGGAAACACTTATGGATATCAAAACTCAATGAGGTGGGACATGGGTAGTGGGTGGAGATTTTAATGTCATTAGGTTCACTCATGAGAAAAACTAGCTAAATCACGTCACGCGAAGTATGAGGGACTTTGCTACTTTTGTGAATCAGTGTGATCTTCGAGATTCCCCTTTATTGAATGCCAAATTTACTTGGACGAATGGTCAAGAGAATCCACTACTTTTAAAATTGGACAGATTCTTAGTCTCCAATTGTTAGAAAGAAGTGTACCCCCACTTTACTCAAGAAGCCATTCCAAAAATTGTTTCCAACCATTGGCTCATAATGTTAAACACCTCAAAAGTAAATTATGGTCTCATTCTGTTTCGGTTTGAGAATATGTGGGTAAGTTATCCGCATTTCAAGGATAGTATACAAATATGGTGGAATGAACATGGCATTGAAGGTTATGAAGGGTTTCGCTTTATGAAGAAGCTTAAATATATAAAAAAGAAATTACGGGTATGGAATAAGAACATTTTTTGGTGGATTCGTGATAAGAAAGATTCCATTTAGAGAGATGTGAAAACTTTGGACCAGAAAGTTGAGGAAAAGGGCTCTCTTCCCCCAAATCTCTTGGAAAGGAGGAAGCGACTATTTGGAGAAATTGAGTGTATCCTTCGTTTGGAAGACATCCATTTGAGCCAAAAAGCTAAAAGTAAATAGTTGGAGGGTGATGGCCACACCAAATACTTTAACAGGATGGCAAATGGTAGGAAACGTAAGAATATTATTTCCGCTTTGTCTATACAAGACCAGATGGTGAGCCATTTTGGGAGGATTAAAGATAAGACCATTCATTTTTTTCTCATCTCTTTATGAAAAAAGGAGGGGATAAGCCTAGGATTTCTATTTTTTTTTCTTCCCGGATTGAGACGATGCCATTCAGAATTTAGAGAAACCTTTTTCAGTGGAGGAAGTCCGGAATGCGATTTTTAGTATCGAGAAGGACAAGTCCTCAGGGCCCGATGGTTTCTCTATGTTAGTCTACTAAGAATGTTGGGATATCATTCAAGAGGACATTATGATGGTTTTTGCTGAATTTTATGAAATAGGGATCAATTGCAAATGTGTAAATGCTACTTTCCTTGTCCTACTACCAAAGAAAAATGAAGCAAATGAACTATCAGACTTTTGGCCCATTAACTTGATTGGCAATCTATACAAAATTATTGCAAAAGTTTTATCAACGGGGCTAACCGAAGTAATGGAGAAGGTCATACTTAATAACCCAAAGTGCTTTTGTATAGGAGAGATAGATATTGGATGGTGTATTGATTGCAAATGAGTGTATAGACAGCAGAAAGAAGAAGAAAAAAAAAAAGCAAGAGAGCCTGGTTAGTATGCAAGATTGATTTTGAGAAAGATTACGACAGAGTTGACTAGGATTTGATACAATAGGTCTTGCGGCAAAAAGGTTTTGGGGAAAGATGGATCCGATGGATTTCAAGTTGTTTTGATCACCCTCAATCTCTATTATGATAAATGGCACATCAAAATGATTTTTTGAATCCTTTAGGGGAATTCGACAGGGTGACCCTCTATCTCCTTTCCTCTTCACACTTGTGGTAAATGCTCTTAGTGTATTGATGGAGAGAGACAAATCCAAGGGGATCATAAAGGGTTTTCATATTGACAACAATGGTTTTTCTATAAATCATCTCTAGTTTGTTGATGACAAAATGTGCTTTCTAAATGAAGACAAATCTCAAGTAAAGCAACTTAAGGATATTTTAAAAATCATTGAAACAATCTACGGACTTAAAATAAATTTGGCAAAAACTACATTGGCAGGGATTGAAGTTGTAAGGGATGAGATGCACCACTATGCTTAGATTCTTGATTGTAAAACTAATGACTAGTCCTTCAAGTATTTGGGACTACAATTGGGAGGAGTTCCTAGATCCATGTCTTTTTGGGACCCAATACTCGAGAGGATTCAAAATAGATTGGCTTGTTGAAAGAAATCATACATATCACTTGGGGGTAGGATCACTCTAATCAAAGTTGTACTATCTAAAGGATCTAGCTACTAAATTCCAAAATATTTTCTCTATATAATCTAAGAAAGATCTACCAATCTCTTGTTTCTATTCATTGTCTTCCCTAAGTTCTAATGTGGCATGGGAACTTGGTCTACGTAGAGGTTTGAAAGATCATGAGATTGAGGAAGCATCATTGGTCCTTTGTTTCCTTTCCGAGGTTTTCATTGGCCAAAAGTCCTCCGACTCTCACTTATGGACCCTATCATCAAGTGGGAATTTTACTCCTTCTCCTTCATCCTTTTGTAAAATGTTAATCAATTATTTTAGTCCTTCTAGTGTATTCTCTTCCTCCTATCACTTCCCTTCCAGAACTATTTGGAAAAATCATAATCCTCCTCATTATAAAGCTCTATGTTGGGAGGTGGCTCATAAATGTGTCAACACAAATGATATGATTCAGTGTAGGCGCAAAGGATGGTGTCTCCTTCCTCATGCGTGCCATTTATGTCTTCGGGAGGGTGAATTGGTTAATCACATATTCATCCATTGCCCTTATGTATCGAAAGTACGGTGGTTTTTCATTAGCATTTTTGGTGTCTCTTTGGCCTTGCCTTTGGAGATCACAAACCTTCTAAGGTTATGGTATGGTGCTTCTTTCAAAAAAAAGAGGCAAGACATTATGGAGATATCTTCCATCTCTCATCATATGTTCAATATGAGAGGAAAGAAATTTGAGGATCTTTTATGACAAGAAAAAGTCGGCGCATCAATTGATTAAGTGCATCTCTATCCAATTAGCATTTTGGGCATCAGAGGAGCCTTGCTTCAAGGGTATTTCTTTGGACATTTTAACAAGGGATTTTGGCCAACATCATCAACTCAGCCCCTCAAGTGGTTCATAATTGGTCTCTTCCCATGGGAAATACTCTGAAATTAAATTTTGATGGAAGCTCAATGGGCAATCCGGGTCCGGTGGGCATGGGAAGTACAATTTTTTATGCATCGGGATTTTGCTTAGTGGAATACTTGGGTCCATTGAGAATAAGGGATGACCTTTACACAAAGATTATAGCTCTTCTATTCAATCTAAAGCTTATTCATTCCAGAGGAATATCTTCATCCTCCTTAGTGAAGGTGACTCGACGGTTGTTATTCAATGGATGAATAGCGAAAGTGCGAGGCCTTAGCGACTATCCCATCTACTAAAAGAAGTTGCGTTTCTGGTCTCCTCTTTGAATATATCATTCAACTAGATTCCTAGAGAGGTTAATGAGGTAGCAAACGGGTTGGCAAAACGGGGTGTGGATAAAGAAGATATAGTTATGGGTAGATATGTCGAAGATATGTAATCGTGACAATATGTACGAGATCTGAGAAAGTCTCCTTCATCTCCTTTTGCTTGCCCCTCCCCCCCTTTTTCCAATCTTTGTCTTTGTTCCGGATCATCTTTGTCAGTTCTCATCCTCTCTTTTTCCTCCCTATACCCTATTAATATACATCTCCTATTATTCAAAAAAAAAAATTGTACTATCTAACTTGTCCATCTACTATTTGTCTCTCTTTGAGATGCCCTCAATGGTCATTAATCAAGTGGAAAATTACAGTAGGATTTCTTGTGGGAAGGGGGTATAAGAAGGACGACCATCTAGTGAAATAGGAAAATGTATGTCTCCCTAAAACTAAAGATGGACTAGGAATTGGAAACATCAAAGAAAGAAACATGGCATTGATGGGCAAATAGCTATGGAAATTTTCTACAGAAAGAGACCCTTTACGACATTCCACAATTTCGCATAAATATAGATTTCACCCTAATAAGTGGGATTGTGCTCCACAAACCACAGCCAATTGGTCTCTAATATGAAAAAACATCTGTCAGTTATATCCTTTGTTCTTATCCCACACCAAGTTTATCCATGGCGATGGAAGATCAATTAAGTTTTGGAAGGACACTTGGTGGGGGATCAAAATTTTGCCTCATTACATCCCCAATTATTTTGTATCTCCTCTCAAAAAGAAGCGGTGGTGACTGACTTTCTTTCTAACTCCACCATTGGAGTATCTTGGAACCTTCTTTTCCATAGAGAGTTATTTGAATAGGAGGCTCAGACAGTCACATCTCTCATTAATTCCCCTCATGATGTTTTCCTTCCAAGGTTAGCCATGGACAAGAGGATTTGGATTCTCGATTCTCCTGGAAAGTTCTCTTCCAAATCTTTCTGTAATGTACTTTCCAATCCTCTCAATGTTGATACATCCTTCCCGCATCATCTGGCTTGGAAACCCACGGCACCGCCAATGGTGAAAGTTGTCTCATGGACTACAATTATAGGCCGAATTAACACATTAGACATACTCCAAAAAAGGAGACCATTCATGTACTTATCTTCTCAGTGGTGTCCTCTGTGTAAAAGGGATGGGGAATCAGTTCACCACATTTTCATGCATTGCTTTTCACTTATGAAGTATGCATATACTTCATATCACGCATGAGAATTAATTGGGTCATGCCAGAAAAGCTATCCCAACTTTTTTGCTCTTGGTGGAGCTATGGATCTAATGTCAGGAGCAAGCAGTTTGGGGAATGCCTTTTACGCGCTATTCTATAAGGCATTTGGCAAAAGTAAAACAATTGAATCTTTCATAACAAATCCAGAAATTGTGAAGAAGCGATCGAGGCTATCATTAGGGAGGTGGGTGGATGGATGCTAGCTACTATGGAATTTAAAGGTCTATTTCTCTCGGATTTTCTTAGGGATTAGGTGACGGTCATCTCTTTTTCACCTTCTCCCATCCATTCACCCATGCCTTCTTGTTGGAGGCCTCCACCAAATGGCATCTTGAAGTTAAACTTTGATGGGGCATAAAAAGGAAATCCCAGACCAGCGGGTTTTAGATGTGTCGTTAGATACCACAACGGTATCATATGCAAAGTTCTTTGTGTCCCACTCGCCTATTGTGATTCCACAAAAGCCGAGACTCTTGTTATGCTTTTGGGACTTAGAAAGCTAAAGAAAATTCATTGGTTTGGATGTGACATTGAGGGTGATTCGGCGGTTGTTATTGGGTGGAATGATGGAAAGGAATGTCAATTGTGGCAAATGTTGAACTTGGTGTACGAAATCAGAGAGCTCACTCTAGAGTTAAGATGTTCCTTCTCCCATGTCCCCTGGGAACAAAATTCGGAGGCCGATAAATTAGTTAACTTGGGTGTTGGGAAGCCGACAATATATTTCGGTTATAGTCTCTCAATCTAAATTGTTGGTTGTTATATGCTTTGTTGTATTACTATCTTGTAAACTTCTTGTTAATTATTGAACATAATAATAACGCCCTCTGTTGTTGAAACAAGTTCAACTACTCTTTTCAAATGATTCGGAGCCACGATATTGGAGTCATGCAATAAGTGTTGGAAGCTTCCGGGCGTAGTGAAGTTTCCTTCTACATATCAATCACTATGAATCAGTCTAACCCAAATATATCCATTTCATTCTTTTCTAAAGCTTTCAAATGCAATGGATCCATATTATTGTAAAAATTTGTAAAGCAATGTCTATATAAAGGAAATATGTTTCATTTTTTCCTCACATTGAGATAGTGCTTCTCCAAAACTTCAAAAAGTCTTTATGATATCAGAGCATACAACGATTTAATAGTTCTTGTTATATCATCTATCTTGCAGAGCACATTCCTTTTTTTTCTCCTCTTCTTTTATTCCTTCCATCCACTGTATGGCTTTCCAAGAGTTGGTAAACCTGTCATCTTCGTAAAACTCTAAACTAGGCTCGTCAAGTTTTCTATATGCAACTGAACTGCAAATGTTCAAATCCCTTTCCATCATATCTAATACATGTTCAAGTATAGCCTCTCTATCAAGCCCAGTTTGACAACAAAGTCATTGAATTTGCACCTACCTATGCATTGAACCTAAATCCAAATTCCCAACAAGGTCCACATTTCTAAACCATCCACCACTAAAATCTTTCTTGGTCGCCTTTGTATCTTTAAGGTACCCACCCATCATGGTGTTGCCTCTGAACATTATCCCCAATTCTAACCATCCACCACTAAAAGCTTCCACCATACCTTTATATCTTTCAGGTACCCACTCATCACGATGTTGCCTCTACACATCACTTATCAATGCCACTTGGGTTGTCCTTTCTCTTCTTTTCAATGTCCTTGATAATATCCAACCTCCAATGAAAGGTGATCTAACAAACATTAGTTGTTTCATTCTCTCATATCTACTTTGATTTGTTGCTGGTGGTGTAAATCCCACATGCATCATTGTTGTTTGGTATTTACTAAGAGCCCATACACAATTAGGTTTGAACTCAAAAATCCTTGTTTGTTCTTATTCTATCTTCAAATCCATTTGCATTGGCATCTTCACAGCGTCATTACCCTTATCCCTCTGCCATAAAAACAACCAATTTAGTCTCTTTACCATTGACTCAGACAAACTATTTATTGTGAAAGACAATTTTTTTTCTTTGATTAAAAGCAAAGACTTGGAGAGCTTTATCAGTTCATCTATGGAAACACACCCATGCTAGAATGGGAGATTGACTCTCTTGATAGAAAAAGGAGAATCTTAATCTAGATTTCATATCTTGGATTAGGACTGATATGTTGGTGAATTTATGGATTACTAGTACCTTATAGGAGGAGGTACTCGGACTAGCCATTGGACTCATCAATTCAAGCAATGCCTGGAGGGCATTGGAAAACACTTTTGCACAAAGTTCTCAAACCAAGGAATTTGAGTTGCATCAACAATTGCAGCTTACGAGAAGGGTACATTTTCACTCTCAAATTATCTTCATCATTTCAAATTTGTTTGTGATGAATTAAGTGCTATTGGTAAGCCAGTGTCTTATTAAGGTAAAATGTTTCCTTAAATTAATGAACTGGATTTTTTCTCTATTAACAAAGGATGTGACGAATGAAAGATAAGAATCATAAAAATGAACATGTTCTACAAGATGGGTGATCTAGCGAGTAAAATTAGATCATTGGTTGCTCTGATACCATAAAGATTTTATGAAATTTTAAAGAAGCTTTCTCTCTCAATGTAACAAGAGCATAAAACATATTTCTTTTAAATAAGTAGTACTTCAAAAAGATATTTACAATAATAGAATTTCATTGCATTTGAAAACTCTAGAAAAGAATAGAATGAATAGAATTGAGTTGGACTGTTTTATAGTGATTGATACATAAAAGAAACCTTTACAACGAGTAAAAGCTTCCAACACCTATCGTACAGCTCCTATTAAGGAAGTAAATGGTGTGACTCAGTGTAGCTGAGTCATCTGATTACAAATTCAATTCTTCTTTATTAATCCTATGATAATATCAAGAAGAATTATTGATGTAGTATATGTCTTGAGAAGAGAAATTAAGCATATAAAAAGGATAAAGAAGAGGGAAGAAGAGAGAAGATAAGAGAAAGAGGGTAGAATGCTCACCTCATGTGAGGGGTTAGGAGAAAACTTGGGATACCACACTCACTTCAACACACGTGTTTTTTTTTCAAATATTCATTTTCAACTGTTTTTCATTGATCTAATGTGGTCTTTAAATAGGTATTACATGGAAAATAAAATAAAATAAAATCTTAAATTCTAGATCTTCTAACAAAATAAACTTGCCAAATAAAAAAGGCTTCTAAAGAAAAAAAATCTTGGTTGGCACAATATTTGGCTTGTTGGCCAAGTTATGGAGACCCACAAGATCTCAAATAATCTCTTAAAATG
>JAOXJP010176376.1:0-12559 GCA_025762735.1 Platanus orientalis
GGATGTTATTTAAGAAACCAAACGAAGTGAAGCGGGGTATTGTGTGCCACGGGAGGGCAAGGAGACAGCGAGGAGAAGTTTAAAAAGCCAAAATGGGTGCGTAAGATTGCTCTTTTGATTCGCTTAACCCTTTTTTCTATAATTTGATGTTGTCTTCTCTGTGTTAGAAACAACATGGCTTATTAATTAACTTAACTAATCAATTTTTAAAAAAAATAGAAGCTGGAAAACAGTTATCATCTTCCTTGTTATCTAATCTCAAAATCACATTCTAAGTGGTTTCCTGATCATAGGAAAACAGCTACCATTTTCCTTGTTAGGTTCCCATAATTCAAAATGTGTGGTCACCACTTGGGCTGTTGAGGTTTGAAACCCAACAAACCCAAAATTAGACAAGAAGTAAATTAAATGCAAGCCTTAAATAATCTTTAATCAGTCCTAGGGTGGACTGTCTTGCTTAAAATTGGTCTATATTGAACAGTACATCATGATTTCGAACTGATAATGGTGTTCGGATAGCAGACGGGCACAATTTAATTTCTTTTATGGTGTTGGATACTGGTTCTTTCTGACAGAAGCTTTAGAGTGTTAAGATTTGGGCTCAGCAAGGCATAAATGAATGAGGAAAATTTAAGCTATAATGCATTTTTAGAGAGAACATGACGGTGACAAATGATATTAGATAATGGGAATCAATGGTTATATCTAGATGACAATGCAAAAATTTGATCTTTTTGTCAAAGTAGAAAGAAGAGAAAACAATGCTGCTGCTCCAATGGAAAGAATTATGTATACATAACATACAGGCAGAGCTTTGTCCTCTGTTGAGTTTTTTTTTTCCTATGAATCTTACAAAATCATGGATTCATAAATGGTCGACTGTGGTAGATCAAAATAATTACAAGACTCATATTATGGTTTTCTAAGGTGCTAAAGTGGGCAACCTATCCAAGAGGTATGGATATTTCTTTTGTCTCTTAGCTTAAGCCTCAAAATTGTCAGAGGTCTAAAGCAGGGTTGTTGCTCTTCATTTATAGATAATGAGCAGAAAGTTTATTAAACTTTCAACAAATTTCCACCAATAAATAAATTAGGAAATTTGGAATTTCTCAGTATTGTTGTCTACAAAACATGGTCTGCAGTTGAATTTCTATATATGCATTAATTTTTATCTATTCTGTTCTCTCACTTTGTAGTGTGCGCAGAAGGCTTTTTTTTGTTGGTGTTGAAAAAAAGTGGGCCTTTTTACTGTTGAACCCTAACTGTTAGAGACTTCCTAGCTATCTAAATTGTGTTGTTAGGATTTGTAGTAAGTTGTTTGTTGGCTCCCTTAGAAACCTAGAACATTATCAAAAGGATTGGCGTGTTTACTTGGGCATCATTTGAAGAGGAAGATTAAGGGATTGGATAGTGGGGTGTAGGTACCACTTCTGCCTTATGCTGAAACAGGGTGGCAAAACTAGATTCAATTGATATAATGAATAATGCTGTAGTGGAATTTAATTCATTATCTGAAGCCATAATCATAGAAGAAATACAAGTGGTTTTGTCTTCATTTCCTTGGCAGAGTTTGGGAGAATCTGGACTACTAGTAAATGGCCAGACAAAGCAAACCTCTTCGTATATTGTTCTGTGTATGTTAAACCTTTCCAAATCATTTGATGGTTCATAAGTGATGCAACTAAGAACCATTTATTGTCTCTTGTTTTATGTTTATCCATTGCGGAGTTGGAGCTTGTGGAGCTATGTGTTATGTGATGGCACAAGAGTGACATCTTTTGTTAGAGCAGTTGAAATAGAGAACCATGGACCTCTTTGGACAGAGGGATGACCGATTACTTTTTAAACTTGGTTTGTGCTCTGTATCCATTTTATATGACCTTCATGGCGATTGAATCATGGGTCTTAGACGCAGGAACATATCCAGATGAAGTGTCTTTGCATGCATATGTAATGAAAATTGGCATTGCAAATATTTAAAGGTATATCTAAAGGACCAAACTTTTTGCTTGTCAACCTCTCTCTCTCTCTCTCTCTCTCTCTCTCTCTCTCTCTCTCTCTCTCTCTCTCTCTCTCTCTCTCTCATTATACACAACACTATTCAGTAATATGTAAATTTATGTCTGGAAAAGAAATGGAAACTATTGATAGCATCCTATATAAGACTGCCTAAATAAACCTTCCTTGCCCACAAATTGGCATCCTAAAAGGCTCTTGTAGAAGCATGCATTATGTCAAAGTAGCACAAACTGCACTAATATTGCCTATATGATTGAATGCTTATGCAAATGTCCTAGGTTCATCCATGAGCCCCAGACGCCAAGCCATATATTCTTTGAGTGCTCTTTACTAACAAGCAAGGTAAATTATATTTTTAATAAAACTAAGATTTTACAAACTAAATTTGTATACTCTCATTCTTCGGAATCTTCAAAAAAAGAGAACAACATGAGTAGATTCGATATAGTTGAAGGAACTCTTGATTGAAACATTGATAGCAATAGTGGATGACTTAGGAAATATGAATTTCCAAGGTGGGACCTGGATGGAACAATCGGAATTTGTTGAAACCAACCTCAAAATCTTTATAGACATTATACCCTTGTACCATTTTTCTTCTTCCAATAGTTTGTGGTTCCTACATCCTTGATGCTTAAGTTCATTCTGAGCACTAAAATGTGTTCTTAATCTAATATAGGAAGGCTTTCCAATTTATGGTAGCTGTTTTTAACATTGGGTAGCTTTAATATTGTCGTTTATTTTCTATCAAGTGGCCCATGAAGCTCCACTGTCTTTGTTTTAGTTTTCATTTCGCTGGATTTACTTGCTTATCCACTTTTTCTTCATTTTTTGTCATGCTATAGCAATGTGTGAGCACCAGGAATTGCAGGCTCATGTTTTCAGACCCCCACTAGATCCACGACCTAACACATTTGGGAATGCATTTCATGAAGTTGGATCAGATCTCATCAGAAGTGAGCTAGGTGCTTATGGGGAGAGGATATTGGAATCAAGCTCTGAATATCTGCAAAACAATGTATGCAATATCATGACAGTAGAAAATTAAGGAAACACATGCTAACCAGAACTTTTAAGAAGCTCTCATTGATATGAGCAAATTTAGAGGAACCCTCAGGTGCCCATTAGCTACAGGTTGAAGATGCCTTACCGACTAACATTTGTTTGTTGCATGTATTGTCCCTAAGGTCTAGAAAATGGGTACTAGAGATTTCGTCATATATTGCAACAGTATCTTGTCGTGGTTACTAGGAAAATCTGTTTCTCACATGAATATAAGTTTCTCAAGACATGCATTTGGGATGTTCATTGTTTTTGTTTTGGAAGCATTCCCCCTAAATCCAATTTTAGACCCATTTCTATTTCTCATAACGCTTCATGTACTCATAATCATGCTGTTTTACAATGATATTTTTTCATTGACAAGACTAGATAGTGAGTAAATGTCAAGTTAGAACTACAAAGAGGTGTGAAGATAAATGGACTGAAACAAAATATATGGAATACAATTTTAGTAAAAACAAGAATAGAAATGAGGAACTAGTTATTATTTATACTCAATATATATCTCAAAGTAACCATTTTGTTATCTCAGTTCAATCATACATATGCAGGGAGAGATTGAAAGAGGATGTTTATCATAGAATTAGCTAGATGGATGAAATGGAGAGGTGCTTTTAGATTGTTGCATGATAAATACTTCTAGAATTGAAGAATATTTTACAAGAAGCCTATAAGACTATACATGCTTTATAAAGCAAAATGTTGGGCAGCTAAAAAATAACATATACATAGAATGATAGCATCTGAAATGAAGATATTTCAGTGAATGAGTTGCAAGACTAGAAACAATAGAATCATTAAAGGGATACATTTGCAGGAGCTTAGGAGTATCACCAATTGGTGATAAGATGAGGAAAGTTGATTGAGCTAGTTAATCCCTGTGCAATGAGGATTAGACACTACACTAGTGAAAGAGTGAGATGGAGCAATTAAAGGCATTAAAGAACAAGAGAAAGGCCCAAACTGACTTGGGTTGAAGTAGGAGGAAAGACATTAGTGATTGTGATTTATGGCAGATATGGCCCTGAATAAGTAGAAAGGCAGAATAAGATTTGTGTAGCTGAACCCAAGTAGTAGGGATAAGGCTTTGTTGAGTTGAGCTGAATTGGTTATCAATTTTAGTATAAGGAATGACTTAAGTGACAAATGACTGTATTATTCTTATATTTTATTCTAATACAACAACAACAAACAACCTTATCCCAACTATTTGGGGTCGGCTACACGAATCTTGTTCCACCATTCCGCTCTGTTTAGGGTCATATCTGCCGTTAAATTACAAGCTACCATATCCCTCCTTACTACCTCCACCCAGGTCAATTTTGGTCTTCCTCTAGTCCTTCTAGCACCATCAACTTGTATTGTCTCACTCTACCTTCATTGGTCTTCGTTGCACATGCCCAAACCATCTCAATCGACTTTCCCTCATTCTATCACCTATTGGTGTTACACCTAAGCTCCCACGAATGGATTCATTCATAATTTTATCCTTTCTAGTCTTGCCACTCATCCATCTCAACATCCTCATTTCAGCCACACTCATTTTATGTACGTATTGTTTGTTGGCTGCCCAACACTCTGCTCCATAAAAGCATGGCTGGTCTTATAGAAATTTTCCTTTAATTTTAGTGGTATTCGTTTATCACACAACACTCCAAAAGCACCTCTCCACTTCAACCATCATGCTTTAATTCTATGGGCAACATCATCGACAATATCTCCCTCTTTATGCATAATTGAACCAAGATAACTAAAATGGTCACTCTGAGGTATCTCTTGGTTATCAATTCTATTTACTCCCTCATTTCTACTCCTATTTTGGCTAAACTTGCATTTCATATATTCTATTTTAGTTCAGTTTATCTTAAAACCATTTGATTCTAAATCATCCCTCCATAGTTCTAACTTGGCATTTACTCCCTCTCTAGTCTCATCAATCAACACAACATCATCAACGAATAGCATACACCATGACACTTCCTCCTATATGCGTCTAGTCAACTCATCCATAACTAAAGCAAAAAGGTATGGGCTCAATGCTAACCCTTGGTGCAACCCTATTGTGATTGCAAACTCACTTGTCTCTCCCCTGGATGTCCTAACACTAGCTATCGCTCCATCATACATATCCTTAACTATGTCAATAGATCTACTTGGGACCCCTTTATTATCCAAAACCCACCAAATTATCTCTCTTGGCACTCTATCATATGTCTTTTCTAGGTCAACAAAAACCATGTGAAGATCTTTCTTCTTTTCTCTATACATTTTCATCAATCGCCGAATCAGGAAAATAGCTTTAGTTGTTGATCTCCCAGACATAAATCCAAATTGATTTTCAGACACTCTAGTTTCACGTCTTAGTCGGGGGGCTCACTTGATGGGATCACCCAAGGGTCTAACATGCACTGGAAAATCGAACTTGACAAAAGCCGTGTGATTTAGAGTTGTGAAGCTGTTTCGTGAAATCAACATATCACCAGAGAGTCATGCCTAGGCTTTTCTCTAACAGCTATAGTGTTTTCAGGGATTCAAATTTCAGCAGATGGATGCTTCCTCAGGTGTCGTCCAAGGGTATGTAATGATCCAGAGAAGTCAAGCTGAGACCATCATGTATGTAGAGGTATTGGTGACATATCTCATGGAATGGCTTTGAGGACTCTATTTCATGCTTGTAGATGAATTTGGCATCAAGAACTCCTTTAAATCAGCACATGCAAGTCGAATGATGGTCTAAGATGGATCGTACAGGAGTTTATGATTTATTGGAGTTGCAAAATCAAAAAAAAAAAAAAAAGATCAGTTGAGGTTGGCAAGTAATCTCCAAAAGTTACTCAGATTTCCCTGTTTCACGCATAGGCAGAATACTTCCATATGGGGTTTAACACTGAAGAGAGATTTTAGGGATTTGTTGGCAGATGTTGAGTCGCCCAGGGATGTGGTACACCTGGGAAAAAAACCAACCAACCGAAGCTTGTATTGTGGGGGATTGGTATCCAATCTCCTACAATCAACCTAAAACAGGTATTCACGCTTGGCTAGGATTTAATCCTCCATATCTTCGAATTGATTGAAGTTTTAACAAGCCTTTCTCTTCAGTTAGGGTTGTCTGGGTGTCTGAAACACCTCAGAAGACCCCAATCAAACAAAGCTCCTACTGTGGAGAGTTGGTATGCATTCTCGTGAAAAGGCCAGCAATAGAGGGTCACACCTAATACTGATTAAACCCAGAAAAATCTTGCTCAAAACTGAAATTTTCTTTGATGGGTTGCTTGGCGATGGATCGTCCAACACTCTAACACTTCCTGGAGAAATTGTTTCAGTCAACTCTCAAATTCATGGATGATGGTGATTGATCTGTTAAGATTACTCCTATTTCAGCACTTCAAACTCTTATAGAAAATAAAAGAAAATGACAAAAAAGAATGGGAAGAAGACCTTTAACCCAAGGAGAAGGAGTGGCCTCCACCACTAACGTTAAACTAGGTGGAGACCTTGACCCATTCCAAGGTTTTAGGGTTCTTCAGTTGTAAGGAAGCAAGGGGAAGAAGAAGCCAAATAGTCAGAGACAATTTTCCAATATTATTCCATAAAAAATCTTGGTTGGTCGTGGGCTCTATAAAGAGTCTCACGGCCAGGTCTTTTACAAAATTAGAAGATGGACATTAATAACCCTCTCTCTTATTCTCTCATGACAAAAATAACCCTACACTACTAATAATAACAAAAATATCCCTAAATAACAAATAAAGACTAATTTACCCTCAAAATTTTGTGCCCCCCTTTTACATGAGACACAAATAACATAAAAAAATAAAATAAAAAACACTAAAGTAATTGTGAACAAGAACTAACCATCATCTCGGTCATGATGTCCTCATCACCCCCTCAATCAATAGCCTATCAAAGGCCAATGATCTTGTTACCTTGAGTCTAAAAGGAAGTGCCTAGTCTCAACAAGTATAAAATCACTAATCCAAATGGGGCTTGAAACAGACTATACCAAGGATGCGCAACTGTCAGAAAAACTCCACCAATCTTGAATGGTTCCGGATTCCCCAAGGAGCAGCTATTGAAGTTGAGCTTGATGACATTCCTATAGGGATGACCATAAACTAAGATTGTGTCATCCTTAATAATCTCCTGTCAGTCAAGTATAATAAAATAATCTATAGAAGGCCCCTAATTAAATTGTCCAAAGATGCCCAATGAGCAACACTAATAGTGATCAAAGCTAAAGTCCCAGGCAAGCGATGCCTTTCCCGGAATACCATGCTACTCTGCGCCTCTCACATGCTCCACAAACCTAACATAAGACAAGCGCTTCAATGGAAGCTTCCCTCTCTTGGCAAAAGGGTAAAATGCCAGCACCACAAAAAATCTAGGATTTCTGTCAGAATACCAAGATCAAACCAAACGCCCAAGGAAATGGTGTTGGATTACCATTGCAAACTGACAACAATAAATAGGTGTTGACTTATTCCCCACTAGACATGCACATCAAGCATACATGTGGAAGAAGGTACCGATCCTTACTCCTCTAGATCATGTCACATATGTTTATTTTTTGTAGACAACTTCCCATATATTTTGGTGGGGCCTGAGCTTTCCACACAACCATAAAAGAGAAAGGATCACTATGGAATTTAGAAAGGTACAAGCCCAAAAAGAAGGATAAAGGAGAAAACCTACTATTCCGCTCAAGAGACCAAACCCTTGCATCTTAATATTGTATTCAACATAAGAAATGAAACCACTTTGAGATGGTCAACGAGGAATTCAATTTCCCCAAGCTCAACATCTCTCATACACTACAAAGATCCAAGCTAAACTAGAAATGAGAGGTAGAAACACATAGTGGAAACATTTTTTTCTTTGTGGTGAGATAAAGGGGTGAGGAAATCAAGACACTAAGGTGCAATCTCCCCACCAAAAGTCCTCCCAAAATCTAATCTTATCCTCTCTCCTTACATCTTATTTGATGTGCAAAAGGAAGGAAGGATGTGCCCAAAGCTCTTTCAAGGACAAGAAACCCTATCTTCCATTTTAGGTGTCCCAATCCTCCAGCTGCAAATTGTATTTGATTTAGAGACCCATAGCAAAGACTCTAAGGTTCTATAAGAAATCTCCAAAGCAATTTGACAAGCAAGGCCAAAGTCCTCGCGATCCTCCCCAAACAAAGATCACCCAATTCCTTGGACTTACACATTACCTTCGAATTAAAGACATGATCTTTTTGGTTCCCAAAGTGCCACACGAAATTCCTTTTTTTTCTAAAGAATAATGATGAATAGTTTATTATATAAAAATGAATATGAATTTTTTTAGGTAACAAAACAATTTAATTACTAAGAGAAGAACAAATACTCCAAATGAAGTCCTACAAGGGCAAGAACCTGCCTCTAGCTTACAAACAATCAATATATGAGGGTATTTTGGTTCGGAATTGTTTGAAGAGGGTTTTTTATGTCTTTTATTTGTTTTAGGGGTATATATTGAGATTTTAATATTTGTTTAGGGGTATTTTGGTCCAAAGGACCCCAACTTGTACAACCCTAGCCGTGAGAAGGTCTATAAGAGTTACCCCACGCCCTTTCTTATTTTTATGCAATAATAACTTGAATTTTGAAGTTCTCTCTCTTTTGTGTTCGGCTAAGAGGTAAAAAACCCTGAAAAGGGACTTGGTTCTTCCAAGTTTAACAATGTTGGTGAAAACCAACCCCTTCACTTTGGGTTAAAAGGCTTATCATTTTTTTTCTCTTCTTGTTTTTGTTGTTTTCTCTATTTTATTACTTACTAGAAAATTTTTCAGGCCTAAAAGTTTGATCTACCAACTAACTACAAGAGAAGTGGGTTTGAATTGATCTGAAGATTCTACGAGCTTCTACATGCTTGGGCAACACCACTAGAAGAGAAAAGAATCAGAAAAAAAAAATTTATGACCTAGGTGGTGGCACCTATAAAAATCTGGCAGGTTTTGGTTCCTCCTCAAATCAACTAGCTTCTACTACTTTTTGCTTGGATTTTGAAGGAAAACTTGCTAAGATACATCAAGGGTGCCATCTCCATCAAAAATAAGTTCTATTGCTTTATTTTGCTTTCTTTTGAATCCCTAATCAAGTGGTAATTTGGTGGATTATGTTGGCATACTTTGGTGAGCTGTTGGGTTCATTTTCTAGGTACTTTTAGTACCTACATCTCCTATTTTGTAGTACTAATTAAACCCTAGGATGACCTTATTTGATCCCTCATAAAACCTCATATTTTAGCTTACTTCTTCTCATTATTTGATATACTTGATTTTCGTTACACACTACATGTTTGACAGAATTCCTAAGATATGCGCTTGCTGGATTTTCTGATTGGACAACATCTAGGGACTTCTCAATCCTTTGAAAATAATCCATTAGCTCTCTAAAGTGTTTTAGTTCAGCCCTTTTATCATATTCATCAGTTTTTACATCAATTCCATTGTTGGACACCCAGAATTTTTGAACAGCTAACATGTTTTCTAATTGTTCCCTATTTTAGTTGGTTATTTAGGCATATTAACTAGATTCTATTTATGTCATTTACTTTGTTTACCCTAACTCCTATATTGCACATTTACTTTAACTAGAAAACTACCTAATTTGCTTACTTTTGGTGCTAGTAGGAATCTAGGTTATAGTGCTACATTATCCATATTATTTATTCTATGTCTAATATCCTTTGGCACGCACATCACTTACCTATATGCATGTTGCATCACTTTCAGTCGTGGCAACCCAATGAACTATCTTAACAAATATATGACCACTTATATGTGATGCACTCTATCTCGGAATATCTGAGAGTTCATTTCTTCCTTGTGTCTAGAAATAACAGCAAGCATACATCTCCACATGATTGTGCACCTAACCCACCCCCCTAAGGCAAATGATACAACAACAAGGCAGCCCTAAAGCATTACTCCGGGATCTCCGGCATTACATTGGAAGACACAACATTGTCCAAACCCACTCCTCAATTAACACATTTATCAGCAAATACATTTTGCAATCTCGGAATATGAGTAAGGGAACAGCCCATAGAATCCACCAAGTCCTTAATCTCATGGACCAAATGTGCATATTTCCAATAGTCAAGGCTTTTACCTAACCCCCATCCAATAACCATCAAAGAGTCTCCCTCAACACACACTTTAGGAAAACCTAAAAATTTTAGCTCCCGGAAACCCTTAAGCAGCCCCAAAAGCTCCACTTTTGTGGAATCACAAAAACCAAGTGGGCCCACAACCACACATACGATGGAACCAAGATTGTCCCACACCACACACCCAAACCCAATCAACCCCGGATTTCCTTTTAAAGCCCCATCAAAGTTAAGCTTTAGGTTTAGGGATTAAGAGGTATCCACTACAGGGATCTCTTACCAAGCACAGGAGATATAATAGACACACATATCACCCAATCTTTCATAAAATCATAAATGGATTATCCTTGAAACTCCTTGAAGACCAAAATCCAAATCCCAATTTCCCGGATGATAGAAACAAAAACCTCACTACAACTCTAATGCCATCCTTCAAATATTCAAGAGGTTCTTTCCTTCCAAATGCCCCATAAAACCGCATGGATTAAACAAGTGCAAAATATTTGTTACAATCTCCCAATCCCTAACTGTTGATGCAGCATGCATGTAGGTAGGTGATGTGTATGTATAAGAAATTAACATAGAATCATACGAGTGAATGTAGCACCATAACCAAGATTCCTACTATGCACCAAAACAAGCAAGATTGGGTAGTTTTCCAATTAAGGTAGATGTGCAATATAAAGGTTGAGGTAAACAAAGTAAAAGCATAAAAGAAACCTAACTAATATGTTTAAGATAACCAACTGAATTAGAGAACAATTAAAAGCATGCTTGTTGTTCAAAAACTTTGGGTGTATAAAAACTCATTAAAGTGTCAAGCAATAGAAATAATGTAAAGGGATGAGAATATGATAAAGGGGCTAAACCTGGACACTTTAAATGTTTAATGGATTATTTCCAAAGAGTTGGAAAAATCCTTAGGACTATGCATACAAAAATTCAGCAAGCATGTAATTTGGGAATCTTATTAAACACTTGGAGTGCAAGAAAATTCAAGTAGGCCAATTAATACGATTTCATAAACTAAATAAAGGGGTCTTGAAAGGCTATGTAAGGGTTTATTTAGTACCACAAATTAGGGGCTGTAGGTACTAAAAGTACCCAAAAAATTAACCAAACAACCACCAAAGTATGCTAACACCATCACTAGAATACCATTTAATTAGGGATTTAAAAGAAGACCAAAATAGAAGAATAGCACCTGATTTTTGTGGTGGTTGATCCCTTGGTGAATCCGTGCAAACTTCCTTTCAAAATCCAAGCTCCAAGTAGCCAAATCAAATTGATTTGATGAAGTATGAAATCTACCCAGAATTTTAGGGTGTGCCCCCTACCTAAGAGATCCCTTTGGGATTCTCTTAGGGTTGACTTTTTCTGCAGGTCTCCAACTCCCTAGGTGTCGCCCAAGCCTCTTGAACACCCTGGTGTGTTCTAATTGAATCAACCCTTAGTACTTTGGAGCTGGTAGATCAAACTCCTAAGGCTGGAAAATTTTTCAGCAAGCAATAAACTTGAAAGAAGCAATAAAATAAGAAGAAAGGAAGAAGGATAAGCCTTTTAACCCAAAGCAAAGGGGCTGGTCTCCACCACCACTGTCAAACTTGGAGAGATCCAAGTCCCTTTCCAGGGTTTTCAGGCTCTAGCCAAACCAGAGAGAGAGAGAGCCTCAAAATTCAAATTCGTATTGCATCATGAAGAGGACTAGGCGTGTGGGTCTCTTTATAGAGACTCTCACGTCTAGGTCATTACAAAATATACCCCTAATCAAATAATAAACCTCCAAAATTACCCCTAAAACAAATAAAAGACATAAAAATCCCTATTCAGATAATTAGGGACCAAAATACCCTCAAAATCAATACCCCTTACAAAAGACATAAAATAAAGTGTAGTAAATAAAATAACAATTACTATGGAAAATAAATCCTAAACATAAGAAAAAGTCTCCCGGGACCTGGAAGTATAGTTACCAGAGCGAGAAGCAAATGCGGGAAGCAATGCAAAAGCGAGAAGCGAGGCTCAATAAATCCTTGAGAAGCGAGAAGCGAAAACCGGTTAAGAAACATTTAGAGAATGGGTAAGAAGTGATTGGGAAGCTAGTACAGTGCAACGTAGAAGTAACTTTAAATCATTAGAAAAAAATATTATGAAATGACTATTAAATGAAATGAAAATAATAGGTGAATAAGTGATTACGAGTAGGTAATAATAAAGAAGAAATCTCCAACCACTAAGTACATGTACAATAATTGATTACTAGTAGAAAGTAAATAACAATAATTTATGATCAATAATTTCAACTACAGTACAATAAAGTGAATAAACTTAATAAAGTAATAAA
>JAOXJP010176387.1:0-12559 GCA_025762735.1 Platanus orientalis
TTTTCTATAAATAAAATTTTTTTTTAAAAATTTATATTTTCACACACACACACACACACACACACACACACACACATATATATATATATACTGAATTTTTAGCCAGCCGAGTTTTTACCGAGTTGACCTTAATGAAGCTTGGCTCAGGATTGTTTAACAAACGAACTCAAATCCAGACTCAGGCTTGACTTGATGAGCTAGGCTCAGGCTCCACCCCTAATTATTGTTGCCATTCCAAGACGAGATTGAAAACAATCCTGATTCCTCAATGAGTTCAACAGCCTGACACAAGAATCATTTTAAAATAAAATTGCTTTAGTTAAGGATCACCTCATTCCTAGTTAACCAAATATGTCAACATATTACCGCCACTTCCTGATGAAACAAATTCTCTTCCAGCTTATCATTAAATTTAATAGAAAAAAAATATTGAATAACTATTGATCAATGACAGTCTGTACTAAACTATTGAGAACCAACTGATAAGCATACCAGTCTTTAGTGTCCCAAAGACAATATAGGAAACAGTGTTCACCAATTCAATTATTGCTTACATATGGGGCCGAGAAGGGTTTTGTCAGCCTCCCTTAACGAACGCTTGGTCGGGGGTGGGCACATCAACACTGAAAAGTGATAAACACGCCTCCAAAAGTGTAAATCACTCTTCAGCACTAACATGTCCGCCCCTGACTCCTAGCAAACCAAGCGTCCGTTAAAGGAGGTGGACAACTTCCATGCTCACATGGGGCAGCAGCCATCAATTTTGACAGCACGTGAGATGAGATTAGTATGAACAGGCAGTGCATTTCAGCAAGACCGCCATATGAAACAATGAATCTTTGGAGGGAGAGAAGTGTGCCATATAAATTTCCATAAATGAGATCTACTTATCTCAAAGGAGCTACCAGCATTATCATCTAAGCTAGTCGCCAAACCATAAGTAGACCTAACTGAAAACAAACACTTTTTTTTTATCATTATTCCACACAAGAATCCTGGCTAATATTAGGACTCAAGGGAATTAGCAATATTGAATCTCTCCTAGCTTGGGCTATAGGATTGATATCCCATGTTTTTTGTATTGTTGATTAATGAGTTAAGTTACTTTAAATATTTGACGTCTTGCTGGCTTTGAGGATGCAAGTTTAAAGGTTAGAAGGGATGGTATCTATTGATCGTCCCAAATTTACGTTCTTTCTCCAAACCTGTTTTGCCAACAAGGTTTGATTATAAAAGATTTGCTAGCTCCCTAGGGCTGTGCACAGGGGCTGGCTAGCCTGGTCCGGGTAGAGTTTTGGGTTTGAATTAAAACCTGATCTTATGTTTGGGTCATGCTCAAGTCTATCTTGGTTATACTCAATGTGCGGTGATGCCCAATTCCTATTATATAGATGTATAAACTTTTATTAAAATATGGTTCTTTTTTATAAATTGTTATATGAATATGGAGTTTTTTTTTTTTTTTTTATGTTAAAACTCTTTGTTTTATACAATATATTAATGTGCATTGGGCCAGCCAAGCCTGACTCAGACCAATAAAAAAGTTGGGCCAAGCTCATGCTTTGATTTTTGAGTTTCTTTTAGGTTCAAGCTTGGCATGAGCTCATAATATACAATTCTGGGCCTGCCTTGGGCCTATTAGGGCGAAAAAATGCCTAATAGCCTAATGGCAATTTGTCTTGTTTGAACATTCTATTCTCAGAACATATAATATATAAAATAAAACATATATAATTGTATATTACAAAATTCTTAACCAAACCAAGCTTTTAGTTGAACGTAGTGAAGCTTGACCCAGACCCGCTTAAGACATGAGCTTAAATCAAAGCTCTAGCTTGAGTCCCGATTTGATCTATATCTTAGGCCTTGTCTGGTTGTAATGAAAATCTGATTTTCTTGTGATTCTTAACAATTTTTTCTTGAGAAAATCCTTTTCAAGCTGTTTGGTTACTGAGAATAAATAGAAAATCCTCAATTCTCAAAATTTTTTGACGTACTCATTTGCTAGCATATTTTTTTCACAAAACTTTTGCCTGAAAATCCTCTTTCACATGAAAAGTGTAATATAAAAGATTTTCTTTTTCTTTTTCTCGACAACCAAACAGCCATAGAAAAGGGACAGAAAATTACAGGTTTTTCTTTTCTTTTCTTCCCCATTCAACTCAAGACAACCAAACATTACCTTTAAAAAAAAAAAACAAAGAGAGAGAGAAGAGAGAGAAAAAGAAAGACTCCGTAGGATAATCCCTGCACGCAGGGGATCCGGACTCATCTACGTTCCCTGGCCCCATACCCAAGTCGTCCCTCTCTAAGATATATCTCACAGTCTCACCGATATTATCTCAAACAAGGTAAATGTCTCCCACCCCCAAAAGCCCTAATTATATGTTTGTTTCCCTTACCAAACCCCCAATTCCGCCGCCGCTGTCGTGGGTGGCAATTCTTCATTCCTTCTTTGCTGATGCTCTCGATCTCCGGCTTCTAATCGAGTTTTTCGTCATCAGGCGTCGGATCTCTTTAATATTAGGTCATCTTTAGACTTGATGCCAGAAACCGTCATAATTTCTCCATCGGACGTTTACCCGTCGATCGCTCCCAACATTCGTGATCCGGTAAACTTTCCCCGCAGATCATGCTATTTCAATTCTTCTGATCAAGAGATTAATATGCTTATCATCCTGTCCCTTAATATAGGGAGAAGAAAGATGGTATTTTCGAGCGTCCTAGTTGGATTTATCTTTTTCATCGTTCATCTCGGTTGCAATGATTAGAAGTCTCATGGATCTATTAATTATCCTTATTTCTGTTAGGGTTTTGGTTTATTAAAATTTGTTTTATCTTTTTTGATGGTCTATCCTTTGTATATCCGCTAGGGTTTGTTTAGGACCGTGCTGTTTAAGTCCCAATTGGTTGTTTTTATCAGTCTGTAATTATTTAATGTGGTAAAATTAGAGAAATCTTCTTTCATTGTTGCTCCAAGGTCGCCCGCCCCACTCCGTACCTTTTTTTTCTTTTCTTTTCTTCGCTGGATATATATATATATATATATATATAACCAGGAATTATGAATTGAATTTGTAATTGCATGACTTAACTTAGTCTATAATTATTTGTGGTTGCGCTCAGTTTTTTCTTCATGACATAGATCATGTTGTTTTTGTTCCTTTTTGATATATTGGAGTTTGAAGCATACCCATAGATAATGGGTTGCTGCAATATCTAATCCAGGTTGCTTGTGAGGTTCTCCTTGAGGGCATGGTTGCTTCGACACGTTGCTACAGCAATTCTGATTCCTGTGACTTGGAAGTTCAGCTACATGAACATGACCATTCATTCTTTCCTAGAAAGAGGCTGAAAAAGTCGGAGTGCTGCAATGCAATTTCTTATATCCATACAGGAAATGTCGATGAGGTTGCCTTACTGCTGCAGCAACACATGGAAGGCTGCTCATCAGATGGGTATTGACATTGCCTGTTTCTTATAATCTTCTGTCAAATTTTGTTATCCGATGCAGAATGATGGATTTAGAATGATGCAGAACTCAGCTTCTTGTCACTTTGTCGTGGTATTCTATTTTTAGGTGCTTGGACGAAGTTCATTGTTCTTCCCCCAGATGTAATCCAATTGGAAATATAGGTCTCCAAGTTGCAATGGAAGGGAGCTGCAAATTGACAAATAACAGTGGTGATGTTATTCCTTCGGGCAGTATTGAAGGGACCCATTGCCAGGAAAATAATTATGCTGGATATTCTCAAGCTGTCTCTGTGAGCGGATGGATGTATGTTAATGAATGTGGGCAAATGTGTGGTCCATATGTTCAGGAGCAGTTATATGAAGGCTTGTCTACTGGATTTTTGCCAGTAGACCTTCCAGTCTATCCTGTTGTGAACGGGGTTATAATCAACCCTGTACCCTTGAAGTACCTCAAGCAGTTTCCTGAGCATGTTGCCACAGGTTTTGCATATTGGACACCAATATCAAGTGAACCTACAATCGCTGTTACGTCCTGCAGTAGAGACTTGGTGTCCTATGGACAAGGGGAATCTGTTGGTTATACATCTCCTATTGTTTTTTCTGAATTGCAATCAGCTCCCCAATCATGTGTCAATTATAGTAATTATGACTCTGGCACACAAAAGTCAAGACTAGAAGGATCCACCCAAACTTCGTCGAATACACCAGCGGTATCAAACTTTTATTATTATGTATATACACACATGTATATATATTTTTGTATGTTGTATATGTGTATACAATATAAACAAGTGGTTTTCTCAAGTTTTATTCTTCTTTTGGGAAATATTTCCTTTTGAGTTTTCCTTCTGAGAAAGTCATTTGGTTTTCTCTTTCCTTTTGACACATTAATTGCAGTCAAGCGAAGAATTGTGTTGGGTTTTCGAGGATGACGAAGGGAGGAAATGTGGCCCACATTCACTTGCAGAACTTTATTCATGGCATCACTATGGATATCTTCGCGGTTCATTGATGGTAGGCTACAACATATTTAGGCCAACTGCTTATGAATCATTCAATGTTGGAGAACATATTATCCATAAAAAAACGTTGGATATTATGTTTGCTTATAGACATCTGGCTTGATAGGTCAATAAACTGGTACAAGTTTGAGATCATAAATCTTGTGGTTTGCATCATTAAATTTTAGAAATTAGGGGTTGAACTCCAATCTGGTGAAAATTGATTTAATCTTATGAGTCAGATCAAGTACTTGATTTTATCCATGCTCACCTTTCTCAGTCATGTTCACTGACTAAATTATTATGATATTATTTCATGGTAACTTCATTCTTTGAGTTACAATAACATAATGTTATAAGTGGGGCATTTGCCTATGCATGTGCTCAATATGTAAAGTGATGTTATATCAAAGGTGTTTGATTTAGGAATTGGTCCTTGCACAACTTGATAAATTCATTTAAGTTGAGTTATTTAAATGAGGATTCAATTTGGGTAAAACAATTTAATGATATAATGCACTGGAATTGATCTTAATTAGTGCAGGATTGCTTGACCTGTCTGAGGAAGATTGAGAGAACATGCTGATGTACAATTTGGTCAAACTTGTTACTTCTCACTGTTATTTTTTTTTTGGTTACAAGCAATTGCATATTTTTTGACTAGTTATCAATTGATTGTGCTTTTCATGGATTGTGTTGCAGCTTTGTTTATAATTTTGAAATGTATTATCATAATTTGATCTTATATATATTATTTTTCCAATCCGTTCTCTTATAAACTTAGTTCATATATATATATTAACCTACATTTGCAGCACATTTTTAGATTATCCTAACCCATTGTACTTATTAAATCAGGAATACACTCTAGGTCACTAGCTTCAATTTTTTGGAATGCTTTGTCTGCAGTTTGCTTTATCAACATTGGTTGTCACAAAGTCTTCAATCAGAATCATAAATTTTAGAATTGTATTCCATCACCACAAGTCAGCGATGCATTTGCACGCCTTGTGTTCAGATTTGATGTTCTATGTGTTTTAAGGAGCAAGTCTGATTTGTTGGCTATGCAAGGATTAAGCTGGGTCATTCTATATATTCTGGGGATCTACATTCTGAACTTCTGCTGTTTAATTTTTGTTTCCTAGAAAAACTGAAAAATGACGATGAATCTCAATATTGTTCCTGAAGTAATATTCTTTCTAAGAAGGGAATTTTGTTAGATGTAACTAAACCTTTAGTTATTAGTACATGTTGTGTGCGTGTATATTGCAGAATGTGTTTCATTGCATTCCACAGAGCTGTCAATCTTTAGCCATTTAATGGTTTTAATTGTGTTTCCTCTTACTGATATGTATACTTCATTGATTTCATTTTGTAGATATATCATGTGGATAACAAGTTTCACCCCTTTACTTTGATATCTATAATTAAAGCATGGAGAGCAGATAGACCCGAGATTGTTTCTGAGGCAGAGATTGGAGGTGATGAGAGCAGCTCTATTCTAGGCTTCATATCTGAAATATCGGAAGAAGTTTCTGCCCAACTACACACAGGAGTCATGAAATCAGCTCGTCGAGTGGTGATTGATGAGATAATTAGTAGCATATTTCCGGAGTTTGTTGCCATGAAGAAGTCTCAGAGACTTCTCAAACTGGAGCCTGCGAATGAGGTAGTCAAGACCTGTTCAGCTGATAAATGGTTAAATGTATAAGAAGCCCAAACATAATCAGCAAAAAAATAAATTAAAATAAGATGACTAAACAAATGCTGTTATAAATTTTACATTGTAAGATGACTATTTTATTATTTGTTACTTCAGCAGTCTGGGGTGACCAAGGAAAGGAAGATCTGTGCTGCTTCTGGGAATGAAGTTGCTGTATCCCCTGCTGTGTCTGACCAGATGCCTCCTGTTCATGAAACTTCCACAGAGTCTCCATCAAGTACAAGTTCTATTGGGAGCATGCAAATTTTTTGGGGGGCATTATCACTAGGCCGCAGAATGCTTTTTGATTCATGTATGCAAGTTATGTGGAATGCTGTATTTTATGATCCCATAACAGACTATTCTTGTGCCTGGCGGAAGAGAAGACGTTGGTTGAGCCATCCTACTTTACCAACTACTGTAGCTGCTATTGAATCGGATATGATGCTTAAGGATTCTGTGGGCATGGTTGGGAAGCAAACTGCTGAACATGTATGTTCTTTTTTTATTATAAATTTCTCATGATTGTTCTTGTTTATGCTGTACTAGAAATCATGTGTCAAAGGTTCTACAGGTGCAATTCAAGCCAGATTCTTCTGTTGGTGAGGTTGATTGCCCTCCTGGTTTTGGACCTGTAATGATGAACATGGATATTCATGCTGAGTCATCTTCATATTCTTCTTATGTGGGAGACGTGCCACTGGAACAAAATTGCCCGTTTTACGCGAGTCAAACTCACAATGACACAGAATATATTCAAGATAGTGTGGATAATGCTCTGTATTTGTCAGCGAAGGTGGCTCTGTGTGAGTACTTCAAAAATTTTGTTAAGGAAGAGGTATCAAAATTAATTGATTCTGCCATAGAGTATGAACAGAATGAGGTATTCTTCTTAAACAGTTCCTAGTTCCTACTTAGTAATTTCCCCTTGTGGTCTTCATCCACATGGATTATGGTGTAACGACTAAATATTTTTTTAACTGCAGGCTGCTGTTTCTATTGACGAGCATTCGTGCAAGTCATCCTGTCAATATCCCTTTTCAAGTGGATATGATACTTTTGATGTTCATGCTAATTTGCGGAAGAAATTACCTGGCATTTATGCAGAAAATATTTCATTGAATGATTCCCAAATTACAGGACAATCCGCAAGATCCTTGCTTCACTCTACCATTTCTCAATTAGAAAGTTCTCCATCGAGTCGTTTTATAAGTGCATTAGAAAGATTGTGCTTACCAGTAGCTGATGCAGTTGATGATCAGGAGTTTGATGAGCCGCCACCCCCTGGTCTTGAAAACAGTTCTAGACCAATTGTTCTTTCAAGGAAAATCAAATTCCGACCATCAAAGACTGATGAGTGTACTTCTAAGCTTGGTGAATATGTGACCCTGGCAATGTGCCGACAAAAACTGCATGATGATGTACTTAGAGAGTGGAAATCTGCTCTTTTTGATGATGCTCTTCATAAGTGTTTTCATTCATGGTGTGGTTTGAGAAGACACTACGAATATGATGCCACTGAGGTATTTTGCAATTCTTGCTTTGTCATTGAATCCTCCTTTGCATTTCAACAGCTATGAGTTTGTAAATGTTTTTTGGTCATTGATGGTATTCTATGTTTTGAGTTTTTCTTGCTATCTTTGTGCATTCATTTTAGGAAGGAACATTTATTACTGGTAAAGGAAAAGCGACCGATTCTCCTCCTGTAAAGGAAAAAATGCTAGGTGAAAGATCAAAGGATTGTCACAGTGCAGGCTCATCAGATGTATCTACCGTGCTTGGTAAATATACATATTTCCGCAAGAAAAAGATAGCACGAAAGAAGCTAGGATCTTTGTCACAGTACATGACTTTGGACAACCCTGGATTACTGAATCAATGTGTTGACAAGTCAGGAAATCAGGAAGTTCCAGAAGTTGTGTCTATGGTGGAAGTGGATAATGTAGATGTGAATCTTAAGAAAAGTGTACTCAATAAACGCAAATCCGAATCTCCTGGAAATGTTATTTCACTACAGGCCATTGTCCAAAGTGAATTGCTTGATAATTGCTTATCAGCCAGAAATACCACTCGTATATCTACCAAGGTTGCTTGTGTGGTTCAAAGTAAGTTCTCATTTGCTCCATTAGTGGAGTTGTAAGTGATCAGACATGAAATTAATATCATATCCTGCTGATCATAATATTATAAATGATGTAATGCAGGAAGAGAGGTCAATGAAAGGATCTCAGCTTCACCACAGGAGTATAAAGACCTTGAGAAGCTTATGGATAGTAATACTCATGATTTTAAAATTCAGATAGGGCATGCTGGGCAGCACTGCTCCAACAAGATGCCAAAATGTAAGTACTACATACCATTTCCTTGTTTTGTTTTGCAGCATCTTTTTGATGCTCATCTTTTCCTCCTTTTATGTTTGAAAGTTAGTTTTCTTTCAAATATAATTGTTTTGTTGTCCTGTTATCTTCTGTCCTTTCATGCATACAGCAACTAAGGTATCACATCTGAAACGGAAGCTTTTAACAGATGGCAGATCATTGTCTCCCCCTGCCAAAGTTTTGAAACTCCCACGTGCGGGCATTGCTAAGAAAGCACAAGGTAGACAAGCAACAGTATGGAAGGTCAAGTCTACTAAGTCCAGAATATTGAATCCGTGTCCTAAATCTGATGGCTGTGCTCGATCTTCTATCAATGGTTGGGAATGGCGTAAATGGTCGCTGAATGCAAATCCTGCTGACAGATCTCGTGTTAGAGGAACTAAATTTGTTCACACTCAATATTTGGGTTCTGAGGTTAGTACTTCTCAGTGTTCAAACACAAAGGGACTCTCTGCAAGAACAAACAGGGTTAAACTCCGTAATCTTCTAGCTGCTGCAGATGGTGCTGACCTTTTGAAAGCCACTCAGTCGAAGGTAAAAGAAGCAAAGATAACAGTTCAGAAAATGTCTTATGATTTACTTGGCATATTGGTTGAATGATTTCATATAATTTTGTCAGGCAAGGAAAAAGCGTCTACGCTTCCAACGGAGCAAGATACATGATTGGGGCCTTGTTGCTCTTGAGCCGATTGAAGCAGAGGATTTTGTAATTGAATATGTAGGTGAATTAATTCGTCCCCGGGTAAGTTCAAATTAATTTTCTCCCTTTTTTTTTTTCTTTTTTACATATACTGTTGTATTTAAGCTATTTACTTTGTTTTGTGTCTCCATTTTTTTTTCTTTTGTGCCTTGCTCTATTTATTTATTTTTTTCTTTTGTAATTATCTTTTTTATTTTATTTTTTAGTTCTATTCTTCAGCCTTATTTATTTTTTTATTTTATTGTTTGAATTTTACAGATATCAGATATACGCGAACGCCAATATGAAAAGATGGGAATTGGCAGCAGTTATCTGTTTAGACTGGATGATGGTTATGTGGTATGAAAATAAGTATACCTGCCTTACTGTTCTTTTCTTTTCCCTCCCACCTTTGTGCTGTTTATACATATTCTAGAGACTTTTCTTAATGTAGATAACAATTTAATTTATGACTGTTTTTACTGTAAGGTGTTACTAATGAAATTCAGTGACTGGTTACTGTTAGTCTGTCTTATAACATATATGGTCTGGCATAAATTAATACATAAACTTCACAGTAAAATTGGTTAGGAGCTGAATATATAGATGTCTAGTGCTTTTCAATGGCTTATAATGCATGGCATATTATATCTAATTGTCAGGTTTAGCTTATGACCTGTTCCTACCAAAGCCTTGTTCTGTAATTTAGTGTGGGACTTCCGTGCCCATTAGAGTCTCTCTGGCAACTTTGTTGAGTCCAGGGATGGAATAAACATTTAAATGACAGAATAGGAGAGACCTAACCTTAGTTAATTCTGTATCCTCTAGTATGCGTAACCTATAAAATCTCCTTCCTGATTAACTATTTAAGTGATAACCATAAACTGCATAGTGATCAATGCAAGATACTTTAATTTGTTTATTCACACTTGACATGTAAATTATAAGATGTATTTTGGTAGACAGATTTCTTGTCCGTTCATGTGCATCAAGTAGGTCTAGTCTGTTTGGGTTCCCCTGGGCATGTGCATAGTCCTTTTTTCTAAACTATTTACATTTGATTTACATTGGGAAGATCAGATTTGCATTTTCCCTTATACATACGTTTTTGCATTTGCATCTATCACATGTACTTGTTTTGAAGTTGCTGACATTTGCTTATTAGAAAAGAAAAAGGTTTTGTAACGTGGCTTCAGCTTAAGCATTTATGCCTTTCAAACATTTGTAGGTTGATGCTACAAAGCGTGGTGGAATTGCAAGGTTTATAAATCATTCATGTGAGGTATTTAACCGAGTCTATCTAGTGGGTTTGTTAAGAGAAGTAAAAGCTATTGGATCTTTCTTTAATTTTCTTTTTTTAAATAAATATTACAGCCTAACTGCTATACCAAGGTTATCAGCGTCGACAGTCAGAAAAAGATCTTTATTTATGCAAAGCGGCAGATATCTGCTGGTGAAGAAATTACATATAATTACAAGTTCCCACTGGAGGAGAAAAAGATTCCCTGCAACTGTGGTTCTAAGAGGTATGATGAACTGAGATTCTTTTCAGTGTTTGTGCATGCATATTATTAAGTTAATTTGGTTGTGTTATCTTTTTAAAACTTTGGTTCTTTTTCTGAGCCAGTGCAATGGTATTAGTAGTTAATCTTCATTTTGTGGATAATTTCCATTCTATATAATTGGGAAGTTTTTCTTACTAGGGCTTATGCCACTTTATAATTCTACTGCAGAGATGGCATACAGTGTACTCGTTAATTGAAGGGGTGTACGATTTTTCTAATAATGTTTTCACCAAGATAATAAAAAATGATATGCCAGGAGGGTTGGCTGTATGGACTATGGCATACAAGAGATATTCCTGGTAATGGGGTTGCAGCCTATATACCACCACTTTACCAGAGAATCTTCATTTTACTAAAGCTATTATAAGAATTCATTCATGGTAGTGAACATCACGAGTATCTTTCCATCTTGTCTTGTCTTGTCAAACAAAAAGGACTAAGGTTTCTCTTTGTTCTCAAGATTAGTGTAGTTAACATGTCATAAATCTTGATATCCTCGAGTAGGTCCACTTCGGTTTGGAACATATAAGCTTGCTTATAAGAAAGAAAACCTGTTCATTTTCCTCGTAAAGGATACAATGCAAACTCCAGGAGTAGTAAATCTTCTACAAGTTATCTGACATATAGGGTTATTTTGAACTCATTTGTAATATGCATGTGAGTAAGTACTTTTTGTGTAACCATCAAATGGAAATTGTTGGGCCTTATTGGTAATGTACACACTGCACTATAATATGTTATTCTGTTACCAAAACTTTAATATAGCTTGTTCTTTGGGTTCAGGTGTCGTGGATCAATGAATTAGGAAGCATGCAAAGATGTTATTCCCGGTTCTTACCTTAGTGTGTTTGTTTGATGTACTGAGTTCCTTCATCATTTGCTCATCACTCGATTCCTTTGGAACTTTGCTACTCACATTGAAGACACAGAAGGAGGTGGTTAGCAGAGGTATATAATTATCTCTGTCCTTTTCATTTCACCTTAATCTTAGCATGTTTTCTTTATTCAGCTGTATGCATTCACTAGCTTTGAAAAAAGGTTATTACCCAGAGCTGGTTCCGTAACTATGGGGTGCTAGGGGGGTTGGACCAGAGACAGACCTAACCTTTGGTATTTTTGCACAAAGTGGCTGTTCAAAAGACCTGAACTCGCGTATTCACGCTGGCAGCTCAAGTCACTACCATTGCACCAAAGCAATGATCCTCTGACTGTCCAAAAATATAGCTTTCAATTCTGATTTAAATTAGTAATGTTTTAGATAGTTTTGATTCACACATTCTTTATCCAACCTTTCCGAGGCTGTTTAGTTATTCTTTGTGATACTAGCAGGCTACCATTGTCTCGTATTATTTTGTTACTCTGAAGTCGGAAATGTACTTGAAAGCATTATTATTACCCAGAGGTGTAATACATGTTTTCATTCACCATGTTGGATACTTTAGTATTGTCATAAAGTGCATGGGAATGTGTAAAGTTCTTCTATATTGTTCCTTTAATGAGTTGGAATTTTGATGCACTCATGCTGCTAATTTGTAACTAGACCAAGGACAGGTTTTAAGTGTCTTGGTGACTGAAAATATTTCAAATTAATATTTAGTGCACTGATTTCTTTATGGTGGTGGTAGTGGTTTCTTTTTTGATGTTACTGTTCAAAGGAACTGCTACCTCAGCTGGAAAAAAATTGTGAAGGATTCTCTGTTTATGTAGGGACAACGTTGGCAAAGCACAAATTCTCATATATATATATATATATATATATA
>JAOXJP010176398.1:0-12559 GCA_025762735.1 Platanus orientalis
TCATTGTGCATGATTTAGACTCTAGAAAGTGAGGTTTTGTTCTAAGAATGAACCCCATTTTGTTGCTCTTAACAGTGTATTCTTACACTGTTTTACAAAGTCATCCATCTTCCATGATTTTTTAGTCTCATTTATAAAATGATTTATATTAAAGTGTTTAATCCACTGTTTAGTTAACTTAGTTAGTTATGTAATTAATTTTGTGTAAGTCAATTTATCAATTTCTTATATTTTTACTGAATTTTATATCACAATACATAACATGTTAAAAATCTGAAAGTTAGTATTTTTACATGTTGTCTGTAGCATATATCTCTGTACAAAATGAATCTCGACCTAAAATTTTAACTAGAAACTCCTAACTCATTTCTTAACTTTCTTGTAAAATTTGAGACCTACCTGATCTCTGGATTTCTAGATATGGGTCCCATAACTCGGACTTTGCTGAAAAATTTGGGTTGCATGTACAGTGTTTTTCATTTTGAGAAATTTTAAAAGTGGGTCCCATCTATTTTCCATGGGTTGAGGATTTTTATGAACCTTTCTGGAGATGTTACTCATCCCTCTAAAAAATTTTAGGGTCAATGGACCTCAAAAAATTACCTAAAAACCCAGAAAATAGTCACTATTTTTATGAGAAATGAACAGTATGTCTCATCTCTCACAAAGTGAGAGATCAGAAGTACCAAAAAAAAAAATTTCTAAATTGTCCCCAATCTCACAGTGAACCACAAATGGTCTCTAAACCCTTAAACATGCTCTTACAACAATCCCAACTTACTGACACATTAACAAGACCCAAAAATGGTGCAATTGAGATAGCACACCTAATCTTCATCTCTGTGTGAGATCAGGCTTATGTGGACTTCAGATGTACCCTGAATTTCAGGTGTACTAAAACAAAAAGACCCTAAAGTCACCTTCTACCCCACACTAGCCCTTGGATATTCCCATAACCCCTGAAGTGCCCCAACAATAGTCTTAGACCACTGACACACTAACAAAACCTAAAAAGAATTCAATTAAGGTAGTACGCCTGATCTCCATCTCTGTTAAAGATCAGACATATGTGGAGTTCAGGTATATCCTGATTATTTCAGGCGTATCTAAACAGAAAGCTTCAAATGGTGTTTCCCAAGGTCTGAACACTCACAAGTGACCTCAAAACTCACAAAACCTTAAAATATGACTTCCGTGTGAATTCCAACATTTAAAATTAATAGCAAAGGCTCAGTGGGAGCCAATTGAATCCATATGCCTAAACTCTCACTCTGTGAGAGATCAGGCATACCAAAGATCAGGTGTATGACCTGAAAATCAGGCATACTGACAAAAACCCTCTTAAAACTCTTCTATTTTTATTTACTACTTAATGAACATAAAATAAATGGTTAGGTCAGAGGATCCACCCTAAAAAGGTGGGTGGTTGGGGTGCCTAACAACTTTCTCAATCGCAACCAAACAACTTCCTCGGATCCTTGAAAAAGGATGCAGGCGTCTAACCCACCCCACCTATAAAAACCCGAGTTAGTGGCGACTCCAAAACCCCCGAAGTGGGTCACGGGCTTTTTGCGATGCCCACAACTCTCATTTTGTAAAAGATTAGTCTAGTTTTTTAATGGATTTAAAGCAAAGAATAAAGGTTTTCAAAGAGGTTTTTCAAGAACGTAAAATGCCATGTTTTATTTTGTAAAAATTGTGAGGTTCTATATTGTCTTGGATTCATATTCTACATGTTAGAGATTGTTTTGCTGCAAGTTTTAATCCGGTTCAGAAATCATTGATTTTAAAGAGGTATTTTTCTATTTTCAATAACAAAAGTACTCTTAGTTTTGGGTATTTGCTTCCATAGAATTGTAGAGACTATTCTCTTATTTTGTAAGATTTTTATGTCTATATATTTGATTTCTGACCTGAATGTAATATGTTTATTCATGATTATTGCAAAAACCTAATTATTTCATAGTTCTGTGCTTAAGAGGATCAAGTATCTATGATTTTAAATATTGTGAATTCGTTAATGTTTTGTTATGGATTGGTCTATGTTTATGTACTGTTATTACTATTGTTTTCTATTGTAAGCCACCATTTGTCATCAAGGGAGATGAAAGATGATACTTATCACACATGATTTATAGTGTGAACTGTACTGGCTCTTCTCACCAAAAATTAAATTGTGTGACTAGCTCTTCCCACCGAAGATTAAATGGTGTGACTGGTTCTTCACACTGGATATTAAATGGTGTGATTGACCCTTTTCACATGGGATTAAATGGTGTAACTACTATCTGTATTGATTTATATATCTGATTTACATGTTCAGTTTTATTCAACCCATTATATGTAATTGTTCCTTATTGATTTGTTCTATTTAGATCATATATATGTTATGTCTTTTTAAATTGTTTTTAGTTCAGTATATATTTCTATATGATTAACTATTCAGATCGGTATATTGTTAAAAATGTATGCAACTAGTTATTTTATTTTGATTCTTGCTAAGTCTTGATCCATTACTCTTTATTTTACTGTTTACCTACTGAATTTGTCAAGCTCACCCCAAATTTGGCATCATAGATGATAAGGAGGTTGCTACGTAGCCGTTCAACTAGACAGTATTGGAGAGATAGACAGTTTTAGCTTATGCTATGAGACATTGATTTTAGTTTAGAGACTTAATTTTATTTTAGTTCATTATTTTATTTCAGTTAGATTAAAATTATGTAATAAGTTAGTGGATTTTAGTTTTAGATTTAATATTCGATTTTTAGATGGTGTTTAAATTTATGTCAGGAAATTTGTTTATTTTATTGGGAATGACAGGATTTTTATTATGGATTACTTTTAGGATTATGAATATGGATTAATGTCTAGGTTTATGGAAATATGAGGTTTCATTACAGGTTGAATTATGAGATATGGATGGTTATGATTTATGATTTGTAATTCCGTTGTGTATGAATGAAAAGAATGAGCGAAAAATTTATATGCAATTTATATGATATAAATGAATGAAGGAATGATTAATGTCATGTGCCGACATTAATGTCATGTGCTGACATGCATGACCCTTTTGGTATGGGTTTCTGGGCGCGACAATTTACACATTGCCATCACCTATTATTCAACTGAACATACATCTAATATTTATCATTTTCTTAGCCCCTGGTCAAAGCTCTATAATTATTACATTCTTTTCTTATTTTAAGAGCACATCTAAAATAATTCTTGTAGGCCTAAAGAAATCACTTGAAATTTCTTATTGAAAATTTTTTAGCGAAAAAAAGAACATGATGACAAAGAAAATATAGAAAAATATATTTAGTTCTTGAAATTCATAATGGAGCAAATATTTTACTCCCAATTTGAATTCACCCCCATGTTCCATGGGGTTGAAATTGTATAAATGGTTTTAAAAAAAGCATCACATGCCAGCCTTTGTGTCTGGGACCATGGGAGTAAATAAAAATTTGGGAGTACAAGATTTTGCTCCCAATTCAAAAACACAAGGTCACAATGGCTATACTTGGGCTATCCAAGCTACCTCTCACACCTTATTTTCTAATTAGTTTCTAATTATTAATTAGATAATTTATTTATTTATTTTAGTTCTATATATCCCTATAATGATAAATATATTTGCTAGTTGAATTTTTTTTCATTTTTCTATAATAAAAAAAGATAGTGACACTAGTAAATCAAAACTTGATTCACAAAATTAGGAAGAGCTGATAATGGAATCTCATTCTTAATAATGTAATGGAATGAAAATTAAAGGAAAAAAATTAAAACAAAGTGTCATGTATCCACATTTCCAACCTCTCTACAGTTAGGATATTGATTTGGTTTCATGGCTTCCTCATAATTCCATTAAGAAACTATTGGTGCTTTTGGAACCATAGCCAATTCTTGGAATGTTATAAGTTGCATTAAATAAATATTGTTATGTGTTAGGAAAATGTCTCAAATTCAACCCGAGATACAACCTAGATGTGTGATTCAAAGAAACCTCGACATGACCCATTCTTTGGCTGAAATTATTGACTTATTTTTCAACCTAGTTTTGTTGGGAAGTAATAGCCAAAAGCCTACCAATCAAACCAAACAAGATGAAAGAAATAACAATCAAAGAAAAAAACAAATCAATCCACAAGCGCACCACAAAACAAAGGATATATGTAGAAAACCCCAAGTTGGTGAAAAAACCACAGAGCCATAAAAAAAAGCTTCACTATTCTTGGAAGAATACAAGAGTTCTCTCTCAATCTCTTACAAACCACGAGTTTTCCCACTCCCTTTTCTCTATTACAAACCCTAGACATCAATAGAAACCTTATATACATCATAGACGTTTAACTTGAGAGGAATCCCTCTCTTTCACAGACCTTCTAAAAAATTGCATAAAAAAAAATCGCCACCGGATTGGTCCATAAAAAATGTAGATCGGTCTAGGCTCTCGGACTAATCTACCTTACATCTAGAGTTTCTCTTGCACAACACCCGAACACTACTGGACCAATCCACCTTTTTACTTGGATTACTCCCGGCCCAGTTGGACTGGTCCAGGGCCCTTCGTACTGGTTCAAATTGTAGATATTTGCTTCTTATGCATCTTTTTTCACATTAGGTTCCACAACAATAACCTCCCACTTGGAGACTGATGTCCTTCTCGTTGTCTAGCTTCTGCACATGTGATGAGACCTCTTCCTTTTTGTGAATCTCTTACGGCTTTTCTTCTTCATCTTTACTCATGAAGACCAATTGAAGCTTTGTATAGCTCTAGTTTCTTGATAAGCATGTTTGTTGGATTTTCATTTGTATGGATCTCTCTTCCAACTTCAACACTTATTCATCCAAGAGAAGCATTATTAAGAGGTACTTTCTATCAATGTGTTTTTTCCTTGCATGAAAGGCTAATTCTCCATGAGATGAATAGCACTTTGATTGTCACTAAATAGCTTGTTGTTCTCTTGCTTCTTTTCCAAAATTTCCATTAGGTTTTGCAATAAAATTAGTTCTTTACTAGCCTTCGTTGATGCAATGTATGCTACTTCCATTGAGAAAATTAAACATAACTATCTTATGTATTTTAGACACCCAACTGACTGTGGTATCCCCCAAAATAAATACATACCCCACACTCCTCCTCTTGTCTTTATTACCTCACAAGTTCAAATTTACGTATCCTTGTACTTGTACGTCCTTCTCTCCAAAATACAAAGCTATATTAGTGATTCTTTTCAAGTATCTCAAGATCCACTTAATCACTTCACAATGCATCTTTCTAGGTTTGCCCATGAATCTACTCACAACTCTCATTGCTTGACTTATATCTAGCATAGCATTGACCATTGTATACATCATCAAACTATCCACCATTGAAGCATATGGAACCCTGGAAATATAATCTTTCTCCCTTTTAGTCTTAGAAAATCTTTCTTAGAGAGTTTAAAGTGACTAGCCAATGGGGTACCTACTGGTTTTGCATCCTACATGTTGAATCTGCTAAGCACCTTTCCAACATACTTTGTCTAAGACAACCTCAACCTATTGTTCTTCTTGTCTCTTGTGATTCTCATCCCAATAATTTGTTTTGTTGCTCCCAAGTCCTTCATCTCAAACTCCTTTGATAACTACTTCTCCAAGTTATTTATCTCATGTGTGCTTGGTCTTGGCATAAGCATATCATCCACATATAAAAGTAATATAATATACCTATCATCAAAGGTTTTGTGATAGCAAAAGTAGTCAACATGGCATCTTCTATACTCATTCTTTAACATAAACTTGTCAAAACTATAGGTACCATTTCCTTAGGGCTTGCTTCAACCCATATAATCTCCTCTTGAACTTGTATACCATTTCCTCATTGTCTTCTACTTTATATCATTATAACTGTTGCATGTAGATGTCTTCTTTCAAGTTACCATGGAGAAAAACTATCTTTACATCTAACTGCTCAAGATATAGATTTTTCACTGCCACAATGCTTAGCACCACACTAGTAGTAGTCATCTTTACAACTAGAGAAAATAGTTCAGAATAGTCAACTCCTTTCTTTTTTTGACACTCCTTTACAGCTAGCCTAGCTTTATATTTTTTATTCCCATCAAGCTTTTCCTTTAACCTATACACCCATTTTTGTCGAATGCCTTCTTTCCTTTAAGTAGTGGAACTAAGTCCAATGTTTGATTTGTAATCAATGACTTCATCTCCTCATCCATGGCATGTTCCCACTTAATTATTTCATCAACCTCTAATGCTTCATCATAGCATTCTGATTCACCCCATTTGTAAACAACAAATAGTACAACGAAAGAGAATATCATTATGATAGCGTAGGTGTTATTGAAGACCTTAATTCCGGAATGGGTGTTCGAGGCTTCATCAGCTGGTTTTCTTCTAGCATCGCATTGTCTTCTACTTTTGGTACTTCACTCTTAGAAATATCCTTAATTTTCATAATCTCCTTTGTGCCTTTATACTCTTCCGCCTCATCTTTGTACATGGCCTTTTCATTGAATATCATGTTTTTACTTCTAATGAATTTTTGGTTTTTGATCCCAAAACCAGTACCCAAACTCATCAAAGCCATACCCAATGAAAGTGCATTTCTTAAACTTTACATCTAGCTTGTTTCTCTGATCAACATCAACATGAACATAAGATGTACAACTAAGCACTCTAAGAGGTGAAAGGCTTACCTCTTTTTCTATCCATGCTTCTTTAGGCAGTTCATTTAATGATACTGAAAATCCTCTATTGATCAAGTATGCGGTTGTACTTACCACATCCACCCAAAATTGTTTGGGTAATCTTGCATGCAACATTATGCTTTTGGCCCACTCTACAATTGTCATATTCATCTGCTCAACCACACCATTTTGCTACAATGTGTATGGTACCATCTTTTCTTTTCTGATCCCATTCAAAGTACAAAACTTCTCAAATTCTTTGTTACAATATTCTCTTCCATTCCATTGTTAGACCTCAATCACTAAAGCCTTAGACTTATTTCATTCTCAACCAAAGCTCTCCACTTCTTAAACACTTCAAATACGCCAGACTTGTGTTTTAGGAAGTAAACCCACAATTTTTTGGTTACATCATTAATAAAAGTAACAAAATAGGAAGATCCACAATGAGAACGTACATGAGTTAGTCCCTATATATCATTGTGGACTAGTTCTAACCTTTGAAGCTTTAATGTCCTTCATACTTTAGAAAAGCTAACCTTTTCTATTTTCCCAAAATGTTGACTTTACAAAATTCCAAGTCTAGTTCAAATTTGGAAGATTGTCCTTATTGTAGAGAATCTTTATTCATTTTTTGCTCTTATGTGCCTAAACCTGTAGTGTCATACATCTGAGTTGACACCCGTTTCAGCTACATTAATGGAGCCATGCTTCTCAGTTAGATAGAGTGTACATTATTTTTTTTTTCACTAGCTATCATCAAGGAACCTTTGATTACTTTCCACATGTATCTCATAAAAGTAGTTGTATGTCCCAAACTTGTGAGTTGGCCAACAGAAATTAAATTTTTCTCCAAACTTGGTACATATCTTACACCATTCAACAACCATGTACTTCCATTAGGTAAATTTAATTGAACTTCTCATTTCCCAATTACGTTATAAGCTTTGTTGTTTCCAAGATAGAATTTTCCGTACTTCCCTTACGCATCATTCTTGAGATATTCTTTGTTTTTTGTGGCGTGAAAAGATGCACCGAAATCTAACACCCAAGACTCCAACTTTTTATTGTGTAAGAATCAAAGCATTTTCAACAACATCACCTACAATATTTAAGGAATCTTCTTTCTCCTTGTCGCTGTCTTGTTTTTTCTTCTTTTGTGCCTAACAATCCTACTTGAGGTGTCCTTTCTTCCCATAATTCTAGCATTCCACTTTTACCTTTGCTGACTTAGATTTCCTCATAGACTTTGATCTCCCACGGTCTTGCCATCTTTCAGCAGTTCTTCATCTTCCTTCCATATTCAGTGCACTCCCACTTGATGTTAATTCTCTTGATGTTTTTCTGTGGACTTCTTCATTGAGTATTACACTCACCAAATCATTGAATTTCAGGGTGACTGAACTTGAGGAATTTCTCAACACCATAACTAGACCATCACAATTCTTTGATAAAGATGATAGGATCAAGAAAGCTCTAACTTCATCATCGAAATTAATGCCTACCGAGATTAATTGACTTGTGACTATGTTAAACTCGTTTAGATGTTTTGCAACAGTTCCACCCTCAATCATCTTTATGTGGAACAAGCTCTTCATTAAAAATACTTTTTTTTATGCAGATGGCTTCTCATACATTCGTGCAAGGGCCACCATGAGATCTTTAATGGTTTTATCTTTGAAAATATTAAAAGCAACCTATGACGTTAAAGAAAGTTTGATCATACCTAGGGCCTTTCTGTCGAGAACCTCCCAATCTGCATTTGAGATCATCTCAGGTTTATTTTCTTTCCCTCCAAGAGGTTGATAGAGATTTTTCTTGTACAATAAATCCTCTATCTACATCTTCCATAGTGTAAAGTTCGTACCATTGAACTTCTCAACTCTAGATTTTGTGGATTTGTCCATTTGTGCTGCCATTTCTCCCATTCAAAATGAAGTACTTACTTCCTTGGCTTGTTGAAACTAGCTTTCCAAACCTAACTCTAGCACCAGTTGTTGGGAGATAATGGCTAAATTCTTACCAATTAAACCAAACAAAATGAAAGCAATAACAATCAAAGAATGAAACAAATCAAACCACAAACACTCCACAAAACATAAGATTTAAGTGAAAAACCTTAAGTTGGTGAAAAAACCATGGAGCCATAGAGAAAGTTTCACTGTTCTTGGAAGAATACAAGAGTTCCCTTTCAATCTCTCTCAAACCATAAGTTTTCTCACTCTCTTTTCTCTATTACAAACCCTTGACAATGATAAAAATCTTTTATACATCACAGAGGTTGAACTCGAGAGGAATCCATCTCTTTCACAGATCTTTTAAAGAATTTGCGCAAAAAAAAATTTGTCATTGGACTAGTCCACCAAAAATGTGTATTAGTCTAGGCTCCCGAACCAATCCACCAAAAAAGTGGACCAGTCCCCCTTGTTTCTAGAGTTTGTCATGTACAACACTCGAACACTGCTAGACCGATCCACCTCAGCTAGGTCTGGGCCTAGTTGGACCAGTCTAGGGCCCTTTGTGAAATTCTATCCTAGAGGGGGTGAATAAGATTAGTCTCACTCTTTTAATTTCCTTAGTTTACTTTGACTTACTTTATCAATCTTGTTCTTTAGTTTATCAATTAATGTATGTAGGGTCAAGTGATTCAATTATCCTTTGAGACTAGATTGATTAATACTCAATTCAATAGCACACAAGGATGATCATAGGTACAACAATTACAATGAACACAAAGTAAATATATCACACACAACCACAAGATAAGTATTTATAGTGGTTCGGCACTAAGGCCTACGTCCACTCCTAAAGCTCAAACCAGAGCTTCTCGTAATTTTATTCAAATTAAAGTATAGACAATCTAGATAAAATTCATAGAAAACCCTTTTCTACTTGCTAAGCAAGATTTACCTACACTCTATGTCTCCGAATAGTGCAATACTCCTTCCAGTGTCTCCTGCAGAAGGGCTTAAACAATAAATAATTTGATAAATGCAAGTTTACCTCATATAGGTTGGTATTGCAAGATATACCAGTTGTGGATGCTCCTACTTATGAGATGATGTGCATTTCCTTCCATAGATTGAAATACAACAGAGATTGATTTTGATACCTTGTGATTCGCCAGTTTCCTTTCAACAGATAACCACTATAGTTCCCCCTTTCTATATTTGATGTAGAATGCTTGGAGGGAGATCACACACATTTGTTTACAGCAATACAAGATAAATCACTCAATAGAAACCTAGGATTTTTGGCTTTCAGACTGGCCACACTTCTCAGACAAAGATTGTTCTTTTGCATAGATGTCTCTCGCTCTCTTCTTTTGAACCTAGGGTATTATTACCCTTTTATAGAGCTAAGCCTTGTCTTAGTTCTTAGGATTAAAAAATTTTCCAAGGGACAAGTATTGGGAAATCTTAGATTGGAATCTCCAAAATTAGATATGTTTTTTATGAGATTCACAACCGTGATCGATCACACTTTTTTGTGATTAATCACGAATGTATGATCGATCAGGGTCTGAGATCACAACTCTCGGGACCTTTGAAAATGCCTTTAAATTTCACTTGTGATCGATCACGAGATTTGTGATTGATCAACCGTGATTTATCACAGATCTTATGATTAATTAGGGTTTATTTTTTTTCAAATTTTGTTGTTATGCTCTTTTTGGTTTGGTTATTTCTCTCCCAATATTTTGGGACCAACAACAATGCTATAAGACCCTTTTTACTACCTCACACTCCCATCTTGGGTTCATCTCCTAATGTTTTAGTGCATTGTGTATAGTGTGGGTATTTTCTAAGGTTATGCTTGTCATGAGCATTGTTTAAGTCTTCCTTTGGTATGCTTCATCTTTGGCATCCTTGCTACGAGTCTTCTTATTGAATCTTGCTCTTGTTCTTCACTTCCTTTTACTTGTCATTGTCTTGGTCTTATAGGTCTTTAGTCCTTCATTGTCTTCTTTCTTGTGATCTTGGGACTCTTTCTTGGACTTTGACATTGTACATTACAACTAACTTGTTTTGACCATGGGATTGACAATACATGTCTTAACAATGATGTGTGCTATCTAATATCATTCTACCAAAATTGTTGTTCATTTTGTCAAAGAAGGCAATTTCTTGAAGAGTTCGAGGTTACGAAACTAAAGACCTTGCTAAGGAAAATGCGGTTAGGAAACCTATAATGATATGGTAAGAGGTTTTGTGGGTCTTCAACCATTACATCTGATAGAAAATGGAGTTCGTGGGTTGGCTACTGCATGGACCATTACGTTGATGCCATCGAAGAGACTGGCACGATTGAAGCATTGAAGTGCTCCATGGGACATTTTGCTCACCCCAACATTATGCTAGTTAAGGCATTTCCAAAGTGGTTCCTTGACACGAATACTTTCCTTACCAAGTTTGGTGAACTTGGGATTACTTTATAGGAGTTTGTACAAGCATCGAAGCTGCGGATGGAAGGGGACTTCTTAGAAGAATATGCTCCTTGCAATATAGAAATCAAAACTCTTCCAAAAGTGATGCGAAAGCTTTTCTAGGTCTTTGCCAGTTTCAACATTGACAAAGTCTCTTACGGCTCATGAGTGAGTTTCTTAGTCCTCACCCTTGACAATAGAAAGTAACTTGAAGACAAATCTATCCCCCCCCACCGAAGATAACATAAGCCAAAAGAAGGTGTTGATAGTCTTGTATTCTTGGTTGGCATATATGTTGTGTTTCTAAGTCGATTCTCCTTGTTTTACAACATCAGAGAATGTATCTGGCTAAGCATTCTAATTATGGCGGTCAAACTTTCCCTCAAGACTAAGATGAACCTAACTACTCCATGTTTGTGTTGTCTTTACAGTAACATGAGGGGGCTTGTAGAGCATGGCTTATAATCCAGAGAGCCTGGCAATAAGTTTATCTTTATGCCACTATAATATTTGAGCAATTGGCTCTGATTTCATTTCAAATAAATATATATAAGGAAATAAATTAATTTAAGGACAACCGCTTTGATGAATTCACTAAAAGGGTATTCAAGCATTGAAGTCAAGCACCCCTTGACCATGTTCTACTTTGAAGACAATTGTTATCTACTATCTAATTACTATTTTGTTGACCAAACTTTGGTGGATAACGACTCTCTTTCTGAGGATGTGTGGACATACTTTTATTCCTTGAGAAGGAACATACTAAGATGGAGATAAGATGGGCATCTCCATGTTGAAGCCTATAATGCTCATAGGATGGCAAAGCAGTCTGGTTGTTATCAAATCCTTCACAGTTTACCTATTGACACCTAGAGGCGAGGAATAGCAAATGATTTACAAGAGATAAAAGGTCGAGTCTTTCTGTAATACCCCGCAATGCCTTAGAAGAGTAAAAATGTATTTTTTCCCTATAAGAGTAAAATTGTCATTTCACATGTTTTAAACAAACCATAGAGTGGTTTAGGAACCCTTTAAACCAAATAAAAAGTGTAGAATGCAAGTTTAACCTCAAACTTGTCAAATTCGAAGGTTATCCTAATAATGTATTTGGGGTAAATTCATGGACACACATGTACCAATTCCAAGTGAATTAGAGTACAATCCATACATCATTGGAAAGCTCTTGAAGTCTACTTTCAAATGCTTTAAATGGTTCATGAAACAGAGTTTTCTAGAGAAAGTTATGACTATTTTACTACAGGGTGTTTGAGTTGAAAGCTATGACTCGTGTCTGATGGATCAAAGAGAATGGGCATGTCCCACTAGAAATTTCCTAACTAGTCACCAAACCCCTAACTGGTCAGGTTATGACAGATCACCAAACCGCCTAGAAAATTTAAAAAAAAAAGTGTAAATATACACCCAAATGATATGGCTT
>JAOXJP010176419.1:0-12558 GCA_025762735.1 Platanus orientalis
TGTATAAGAGACAGTACTATCCTCCAAAGTCATGGATATTTTGGAATTTTGATTTACTTCATACTCGTTAAAATCAAACACTTCTAGTTTCAGTCATAAACACACTTGACCAAGCCAAATAGTTGGTGCTGCCCAACTTTTCAATAGTATTCTGTAAATGAGGATCACCATGTCTAATCATACTATCCCCCGAAATTTTGGCTATATTGGAACTTTGATTTACTTCATACATGTTGAAATCAAACACTGCTAGTCAGTCATAGAAACACACTTCACATAATAATACCTGCCAATCCTTTCACTTAATTCATGTAGTATCACATCCACAATTGTTCGTATACACTGCACTGAACTAAACAGGACTCCACAATCCACTTCAGCAACAAAGATGATTAAAAAGCCATGAAGCTGTAAACATACAAAAATATATACTTTCTTTCTTTTTTTTATTCTTGTGGATGAAGCCAGGACGTTATAACAACAAGAGAAACTAAACCAGTCCCATCACTTCGGAACTGAAGTTTCAATGCTCCCTTTATTCTCCTCATCCCCAAGAAAAAAAGAGCTGATGAGCTTAAGGAATTCCATCCCATCAGCTTGGTTGGTAGTGTTTACAAGGTCTTATCAAATTCTTGATTGTGCCTTCATTGCTAACAATGTATCAATGCTTGTCAAAAAGACGGAGACCTGGGATCGTTTGTCAACTGGACATGAAGAAGGCATATGACCATGTGAACTGGGATGTCCTAGATTATGTTTTGCTTCAGATGGGTTTTGTACAGAAATGTAGGATTTAGATAAAAGTTTGTATCTGTCTCTTTTTTCTTTGTGTTGGTCGATGCATTTCCAAAGGATTCTTTGAGGGTAATAGAGGACACTGATAAGGGGATCCATTTTCCCCTTTATCTCTTCATTCTGATTTCAGAAGCCTCATGCAGGCTAGTGGATAGAGCTGAAAGATTGGGTCTGATTGAAGGCTTCTGTATAGGTCATGAGGAGTGTTCCTCTCATCCAATTCGCTGACGACTCCCTATTTTTATTGGATTCCTCGACAATTCACTTCTAGAAATTAAAATGTTTGCTCCTTTTGTTCAAGGCAGTTTTTGGCCTAAAAATCAATCTTCACAAAAGCCGTATCATGGGCATATGGGAGGTCCCTAGTATTATTGTTGGTCCTGCAAACTTCTTGGGTTGTGAGGTTGCAATTTCTTACCTTCCACTTACCTTGGCTTGCCTCTTGGGGCCAAATATGGAGCTTCGTCTATCTGGAATCCGGTTATAGAAAGAATAGAGAGTTGCTTTGCTGCTTGGAAATATCGTTATCTTTTCAAATGGTGGAAAAATCACTCTCTTCAAGAGTGCGTTATCGAGCATTCCCGTGTACTACTTATCTCTATTTTCAGCTCCAGTTTCTGTCATTGTGAAGTTGGAAAAGCTTAAGAGAGACTTTTTATGACATGATGGTACCAAAAAATATCTTGTGAATTGGAGTTTATGCAGTCCATTAGAAGAGGGGGATTGGGGATTCGTTTTAAAGCCTTAAATAAGGATCTCCTTCTCAAGTGGCTATGGAGATTTGGGGTAGAGAGGGATAAACTTTGGAGGAGGGTGATCTCTTTTAAATACGGTGAGAAAAGTAGTAGAAGGTACAACAATGATCTGGATGGGGCCTATGGCCTCGGAGCTTTGGAAAGGGATTTCTAAAGGGTTGACCCTCTTCTCCAATTTTGTTTTCTTTTAGATGTTCAGAGGTGACAGAGTTAATGATGTAGCATGCATGCAAAGAATAACATGCAAGAGAACTACAAGCAAATTAAACTAGCAAGTCTAACAATAAACTAGATTCCTACTTTTATCAAGTGATCAAAAAGTAACAAAGAAAGAGAACTAGTGATAAAACTACTCAACCTAACAAGATAGAGACATATAAAATAATGAAAACTAGCACCTTAAAACTTAAATTATCAACTACCATTTAACTTAGAAATTAACTAACAAAACAGTATTTAAAAGACCTACTAGAAAGCTAGAAAATAGGCCATAAAAGGGTTGTGTAATGGCTGGACAGCAAGCATAAAAGGGTGCTACGTGAGTGTAAAGTGAATGATATGGCTCCACAAATATGGAAAATAGGTACTAGGTGATGCAAGTCAATATGAGGGACAGATATGGGGTGCTGGCAGCAGCTATTAAAGGCTAATAAAGGTGATAATTAAGCAAAAATATGGCTATCTAATAAGATGAAAGTATAGGCAGCAACTAGTTGATGCAGTACGGGGCTGCTGGAAGAATCTAGCAGCAATAGGGATGTATATGGGATTAAGCCTTATAGATGGAGATGGATTCTTAGATGCAACCGAGTGGACATATTGTAGGTTTAGGTCTAGACAACAAGCTTTAATGGAAGGTAAAACCAGAAAATAAAGAAGAACGAAGAAGAAAAATGTAGCTTGAGTGAGGAATCACCAATTCACTGTTACTTTGGAAATCACCAACCAAAGCTCCATGAATAGCTAAGACTTGGAAGAGGTAGATACCAACAAAAGAGCGCAAACTTTTATTCAATTTCATTGTTTCATTCTCATAAACTTAGGCCTATAAATAGGTATACATTTACTCAAATAAAACAAACTAAAATAAAAAGTCAAAAAGACTATGATAGTCTATGAAAGCTATGGTGGGCTATAATGGAGGAAAGTCAAAAGGCTATGGTGGGATATGATGGACTATGGTGTAGAAAGTCAAAAGTATGGTGAGCTAAGGTGGGCTATGGTGGAGAAAAGTCAAGTATGGTGGGCTAGAGTGAGCTATGGTGGACTAATGTGGGCTATTAAAAGCCTTATTACAAAATATAAATAAAACTAAATATAAAATGGAAAGCATACAAATTTGCCAAAAATGGCTCTTATTCCATCCAAATGGTTAAAGGATCTCTCTTCCTCCTCTGATAGACTTTATGAACACCACGTGGCATGGTGTCCTCATCAACTCCCCGCATCTGAGAAGTCGCATTTGGCGCGATAAAACTCCGATACCGCTCTAGCATGTTTGGATCAACCCTTTGTAACTCCTCTTGGGTCAGCCAAGTACTGTCTATCTCTGACCTGTCTTTCCACTTGACAAGGTATTTTTGGTAGCCCCCTCGTCTGGTGGATACTGTCTGCTTATCCAAGATATCCTTTACCTGCTCCCGTTTCTGCTGTAAAGGTGGTGGTGGTGCAGTGGGTTGATTGAATTGGGAGATAACATCAGTGGAGTTTGCAAAAAGATCTGTGAAAGGAGAAACAATAGGATGGTAGGAGACTAAGTCCTCAACATTAAATGTCGAGCTAATCCCTAAGTCAACAGATAAATTAAGAATATAAGCATTAGATCCAATTCTTTTCAAAATTTTAAATGACCCAGAACTACGTGCATGTAATTTCTTGGCAACTCCAGTTGGAATCACTCAGGCGTAAGTCTCACCATAACCTGATCTCCCTCTTGAAACTCTCGATGGGAATCAGACTGCTTATAATGCTCATTGCTAAGAATAATCTTCCTACGAATATCCTTGTGCAATGAATGAATGTGATGTGCAAATGATGATGCAGACTCAGATGGTCTATGGGTAGCTGACATGGGAATGAGGTCAATAGGAGTTTTAGGCTTATAACCAGTAACAATCTCAAAGGGACTCATACCTGTGGTCCTATTAACCGAACTATTATCCGCAAACTCAGCCATGGATAATATGTCATCCCAAGATCTAAGGTGATCCCCAATTAGACACCTAAGAAGGCTGCCTAAACTTTAATTCACCACTTAAGTTTGTCCATTTGTTTGTGGGTGATAAGCAGTAGAGAACTGTAACCTGGTACCCATCATTTTCCAAAGCGTCTTCCAAAAATAGCTTACGAACTTGACATCTTGATCAGACACAATGGATTGAAGAACGCCATGTAACCTAACAACCTCAACGAAGAATAACATTGCCACTTTAGAAGCATCAGAGGTTTTAGAGCATGGTATGAAGTGGTACATTTTAGAGAAACGATCCACAACCACCATAATAGAGTCATGCTGCCTAGGGGCCAAGGTAAGCCTAGTGCAAAATCCAAACTCACATCCTGCCATAGAATGTGAGGAATAGGCAAATGTGTATATAAACCAGAAGTTTGTTTCCTTTGCTTTGTTAGTTGACAAGTACAACATTGCTCTATAATCTTGACCACACCACTCTTGAGGCTTGGCCAGTAAAATCGGTCTTCAACTAGAGCAATGGTTTTGTCTCAGTCAAAGTGGCTTGACAAGCCTCCTGCATGTAACTCCCACACTAGGAAGTCATGAACTAAGGTGCGGGGAATACATAGACGTGCACCCTTAAAGAGATAACCATCCTATAAAACATAATCATGTAGACTCATAGATGGATTGCTCAATAAGGTCCTATAGATCTCCCCAAGATATGGACATGAATCATAAGCTTTCTTCAGCTTTTCAAATCCATTCACCTCAATCTTCATGGACTGCAAATAAGGTGATCTTGCGGCTTAAGGCATTTAGAGCCTTGTTTTCTATGCCAGCCTTGTGCTTGAGGACAAAAGTGTATTCCTGAAGAAACTCAATTCATTTGGCATGCTTAGAATTAAGGTTCTTTTGAGAATCCAAATATCTCATGGTCAGAAAATAGGATGAACTCATTTGGCAACAAATAATGCCTCCAATATCTCGAAGCTTGTACCACTGCATAAAATTCTTTATCATAAGTTGAGTATTTTTGTTTAGCTTTGTTTAATTTTTCGCTAAAGTAGGCTATTGGGTGACCCTCTTGACTTAAAACTCCATCTATCCCTACGCCAGATGCGTCACATGATACCTCAAAGACTTTAGAAAAGTCTGATAGGCGCTTGATTGGAGCAGAAGTCATCCTCGACTTGATCTTCGTGAAAGCCTTAGCAGTTGATTTAGTCCAATGAAACTCCCCTCTCTTGAGGCAATCCGTAATGGGAGCCATCAATGTACTAAAATTGCGAATGCACCGCCTATAAAAGGTAGCGAAGCCATGAAAGCTTCATACATCATGTATACTCTTTGGCTCGGGCCACTCCGTTATAGCTTTGACCTTTTCAGGATCGGCGGACATTCCATTCTCAGACACTACAAACCCTAAGAATACAACTTGTGGGGTCAAGAATGCACACTTCTTAAGGTTTGCAAATAATCTCTCATTTCTTAGGAGATTGCACACCTCTTTCAGGTGTCCCAAATGTTGTTCCTTGGTAGTACTAAAAATCAATATATCATCAAAATATACTACTAGGAACTTTCTGATGAATGGCCTTAACACTTGTGTCATAATCCTCATGAACGTAGTAGGAGCATTAAATAGTCCTAAAGGTATGACTAGTCACTCATAAAGCCCACCTTTCGTCTTGAAGGCAGTCTTCCACTCATCCCCTAGTCGGATTCTAATTTGGTGGTAACCACTTTTAAGATCAATTTTGGAAAATATTGTGGCACCTGCCATCATGTCTAACATGTCGTTCAGTCTAGGGATGAGAAACTTATATTGTACCGTGATCTTATTAATGGCCCTACTATCCACACACATCCTCCAGGACCCATCTTTCTTGGGTGTGAGGAGAGCAGGTACGACACATGGGCTTGTGCTTTCTCGAATGAATCCGTTATTTAATACATCATCCACTTGCCTTTTTAACTCGGCATGTTCAATTGGATTCATTCGGTAATGAGGTAAGTTTGGTAATATAGCTCCTCGGACTAAGTCTATTGCGTGTTGTATGTCACGCATGGGAGGTAGCTATTCAGACAAGTCCTTAGGAAATTTGTCACTAAACTCAGCCAAGACTGACTCTACCTTAGAAGGGTATTTATGAGCAAAATCAAAGGAAACTTCCTTGAAGACTACAACAAATATCATGATGTCCCTTTTAAGTTCTTGCTCAAATTCCTTAGCTCCAATTATGTGCAGGCCTTAGATTTATTTTCTTTGACATTTTTGCCCTTACTCATCTTTTCCTTCCCCTTAGGCTCATCCTTTGGTGCTCTTGGAACTAACTTGATTATTTTGCCTTGGTACTCAAATGCACATGTATTTGATATCCCATACAACATGACATCTAAGTCATACAACCAAGGTTTGCCTAGTATGATGTGTCCTACATCCATAGGAACTAAATCACACCATATGATGTCCTTGTAAGAGTATAACTCTATGGGTACTTGACACCTATGGGATACTGGGATGGAAGTTGCATTGACCCATGCAACTTTATAGGGACGAGGATGTGGCACTGGTGAAAGTCCTAGCTTCTTGATGGTACAAGTGGACACCACATTGGTACAACTTCCACTATCTATAATGAGCTTGCAAGTTTTTTCACCAGATTTAGCATATGTGTAGAAAATATTAGTCCTGTGCCAATAATCCTTTTGTTTGGGTTGTGTGAGGGCACACCTCACAACCCATAATGGGACCTTGTGGGAAGAAGGATAATCATCGACCTCATCTAGATAGGCTAGATGTCCATCCTCACCAACTATGTCCTCATCATCACTGGGAACAAGTCTTATCTTCAGGTTCTTCTGTACTCCCCTCTTCTCTAGGATCAGCTATTTCCATTCTTGTGTCCTCAATGTATAAGTTACTTCTCTTTGTAAGACACTGGGTTCTTATGTGGCCACGACCTCCACACCTGAAACACCCACTAGATATGGGTGCCTTGGGAGGCTCTCTAGCAATTTCTTTGCCCTTGTCTTGCTGTGAGATGGGCTTAGGGTTGCTAGATGACCCACGTTGAAATTGTCCCCCAGCTTGAGGTCTACTTAAAGACATCCCAAGTCTAAAATCAGCCCTACGAGCCTCAAAAGGATGTGAGGCCAGGGCCCTCAAGTAGTGTTCAGACTCCTGGACTATCTAAAGGCTTCAACCAAGTCAGTAACTCTATGGGGTATCAATTCTCTTTGTAGTTCAGGTCGAAGACCCAATATGAATCTATTCAATGTGGTGGCAGGATCTTCAACGATATTGCACCTCAACATGAGCTCCTCAAAGGGTCCTATGTACTCAGTGACAGACAAATTGCCGTGCCTTAAGGAGTTCCACTGATCCACTAGCCTTGAATGATATGACAGAGGTAGGTATTTCTCTTTCAATTTTTCTTTCATGTCATCCCACCTCTCGATAGGATCTTGGCGCCTTAATTGTCTTTAGCGTTCCAAATTGTCCCAATGAAGTCTCGCTTGCCCAACCATTCTCATCTTGGCAAGCTTGACCTTGTGCTCATCGGACAAATGGTACCATTCAAAGTAGGTGTTCATTCTTGAGATCCATTTAAGAAAGCCTTTTGGATTGGATTTCCCTTCAAATTGTGGTGCCTCCACTTTGATTGACCTCATAGCTAGGTCATCATAATCTCTTGGGATTACATCATCGAGGGGAGGAGTGTTCCTAACTCTAGTCTGCCTCCTACCTGGAGTTTCCTCTTGCTCCCTTCTCCTAGGGTGGTCTCTCTCCACAGAACCTTCACTCCTAGGCCTCGAATTCTCTAACCCGTCCATCCTCTAGTTCATGCTTCTAACATCTAAGTTCATAGCATTCATCTCCTCCCTCATCTGACTCATGGCCTCATTGGTGACCCTCACTACTTGAGACAAGTGTTGTATAAGTTGGATCAAGTCGGGGTGGGTAGCAGCCATCTCAAGATGATAGTTGGTTCCTGATCTAAGGGGCATATATTATCCACTATATGGTGAAGGTAGACTCTTAAGGGTCTTCCTAAAACCTAAGGTGCTGATGGATATGTGTGTAGTCCAAGTGATGCATGTCATTATACCTAACTCAGTCCAAAATATGCATGTTGGATGTAGACAAGTAAATGTGAGTGTATGATGCTAAAGTAGATGAATTGTGGAAATTCAAATCAGATTATTTAGAGCAATGTGCATTATAACCAAGATTCCTACTCTTTAACCAAATACACCAAAAGCCCAATTAGTTTCAGGTTATGTTTCAACTTAGATACCAAAGATTAGACCATAAAATAAAGAAAAGAATTAGCTATATACTGATTCTAATCTACCAGTTTTAGGGTCAGCAAACATTCAATACTAAGTACCTATTCGGTTGGGGTTATTGGCTTAGGTTAAAATAGGTTGAGCAGCTTACAATGAAGTGTTTTAAGAGGTTATCCGGTATTGGATAGCAAGTAAGGAGATGGATATACAAGGATTAGTATCGCCTGATATGGAAGAGCTCTTGAAATGGAGACAACTGTGTTGATAACAAAGCCTGAGAAGATGGGACAGCCTCCAGACGCAGCACTTCAACAACTCAATTACAAATCAGGGATGCAGATCTTGTAGCTCTTCAACACTCAGCATTCAGCAATGCAACAGTGCAGGGGTGTACAGTTGTTGACAGCAACCACTTAAAGTAAGAGATGCTCAAGTAGAAGCAATGATGCACTCTTCAGCAAATCAATAAGTCAGCCGCAATGGCAATGGTGAGGCAGCAATGGGTTTAATAGAACTCAAGGTAACAAGAGCAGATTTAAAGGGCTATAGGTATTAGCATATCAGTCAGCTTCAGATCAGTGGCTGGACCGGGAAATCCAGCAAATCTACCACACTTAAGTGATGCTTTCTCCCTCACTAAAGGTTCCAAGGACTCAACTGAAATGGAATCAGCTGGAACCGGCTCTGATACCAAATTTGATGTAGTACAGGGCTACTGGAAGAATCTGACAGCAATAGGGGTGTATATAAGATAAGCCTTAAAGATGGAGATGGATTCTTAGATGCAATAGAGTGGACATATGGTAGGTTCAGGTCTAGACAACAAGCTTTAATGGAAGCTAAAACCAGAAAATAAAGAAGAAAGAAGAAGAAAAGGTAGCTTCAGTGAGGAATCACCAACTCGCTGTTATTTTGGAAATCACCAACCAAAGCTCCAAGAATGGCTAAGACTTGGAAGAGGAAGACACCAACAAGAGAGCTCAAACTTTTATTCAACTTCATTGTTTCATTCTTATAAACTTGGGCTTATAAATAGATATACATTCACTCAAATAAAACAAACTAAAATAAAAAGTCAAGAGACTATGGTAGGCTATGGTGGGCTATGATGGAGGAAAGTCAAAAGGCTATGGAGGTTATGATGGGCTATGATGGAGGAAAGTCAAAAGGTTATGGTGGGCTATGATGGGTTATGGTGTAGAAAGTCAAAAGTATGGTGGGCTATGGAGGGCTAAGGGGGAGAAAAGTCAAATGTAGTGGGCTTTGGTGGAGAAAAATCAAGTATGGTGGGTTAGGGTGAGCTATGGTGGACTAATGTGGGCTATTAAAAGCCTTATTACAAAATATAAGTAAAACTAAACATAAAATTAAAAATAAAAGAGTTAGAAATACAAAATAGCCTCTAAACTCATACAAGCATGTCCCCATATGTCCTAAATGGAAAGCATATAAATTTTCTCAAAATGAACCTTATTCCATCCAAATGGTTAAATGGTATCTCCTCCTCCTCCTCTAATAGGCTTTATGAACAGCATGTGGCATGGTGTCCTCATCACCAACACTTAGCACAAGGTTAACCTGTTGTTCGTTGAGTCTCAACATTGGCACAAGACTTGTATCTTGTTTCTTTTTGGACTATTTTCTTGTATCTTGTTATGCTTTGTTTCTTTGCTTTGTACTTCACCTGCCTGGTGATCCTTCTTCTTGAGCAAAATTCGTACATTTCGAAAAAAAAGAAAAAAAAGAAAAGAAAAAAAGAAAAAAAAGAAAAAGAAAAAGGATGGGACATGACTAGTCTACTGGTCATATAAGTGTAAGCTGAACAAAATCCTGCAAAGCAAACACAAGATGATAAGCCACGAGAAGGGAACTAATTTTCTGCAGAAGATTGGCCACTCATGTAGACTGAATTAAAGACTAGAAGAATGCTGATTTTAGGATTGTTTAGGAACAAATCTGAGGACTGATTTAAGGCTAATAAGGGCGATGAAATTGGGTAAGGATAGGGGCTGACAGTAGGTATGAGCAGAGGGTTAAATTCGACAAGTATGGGCTGACATCTAAGAAAGATGTAGAGGAAAACAGTGGCTATTCTAATGGGTAAAATCAGAGGGAATAAGGCTGAATATGGGACTGATCAGCAAGGGATCTACTGAGGGTTTAACAGGATTAAAGTGAGTTAATTCTGGGCAGAATTTGAGGGCTCAAACAGGGGTTTAAAGGGGCTTAACAATGACTTTTTTTAGTGGTGAATAAAGGCCAGGGCAAGGTCCTGTTTTGGTTCTAACAGTAGGTTAACAAAGGGATTTATGAGGCTGATTTATGGGGTAGGATTAGGACTGAGGAGGGGTCAAACAAAGGTAGCACAGTGGGGATATCAGGGGCTGACAGGAAAAGGACTTGTGGGAATTCAAGGCTAATATAGGAGGGTTAACAGATCAAAACCTGGGCTGTTCAAGGGACAGAACAGAGGGGAGAAAATAGTGACTGTGGGAGAAACAAGAGGAGTGTCTTGGGATTGTTACAGAAAATAGTAAAGGAAGAAGAAGGAGAAAGAGGAGAAGAGGAGAGAAGAGGAGAGAAATAAATAGGAAGTCCACGACTATACCCAAGAAATTAGGAGAGAGAAGAGTGGGTTACAACCCAAAAAAATACTACATGTGGTCAAGAATTTTCAAACATCTTCACTATCTTTTTATTGAAAAACGTGGGCCTTTAAATAGGCATATACATGGTTTAAATAAAGAGAAATAAATTCCTAGATTCTAGGACAATATTGACTAACTTTCTATTTCTTAAAGGACTCCTAAAACAGTTAGAATCCTAAAAAGAAAGGACTCTTTATTTGTCACAACTTCTTGGCTAGTTGGCCAAGTTATTGGGCCCCACAAGATAAATAACAATCTCACAAAATCTTATACCTAAAGGGGGCTGTTGACTTGTTGTGTGTTTGACTTTTCAACAACCCAAAAAAATCTAAAAGATTGGCTGTACGACCAGCCTATTGTTGGCCCACTTTTTGAACTTCTAACAGTCCAAGAAAAGAGCTAAAAATTGGCTGATTGTGACCCAATAATCCCTTAAAATCTTGGCAATTAAGCCTTGTTACACCCTACTCCCAAGACAAAATTAATTACAAAACCCCCTGGTTACAAAAGGGCCTTATTACAATAAGAAAGCCCACGTATACTACTAAAAAACTCAAAAATTACAGAATTTTAAACATGTCCTCTTATGGGGAGGCACGTGTAACAGTCTCTTCAAATTGGTTGCATCATTCTCGTGGGGTGGGAAGAAATTTGCCATCGAATTTGAAGCTGGACACATTGTGTCACAACTGATTGCTAATAATCTTTCCGAGCCCCGCAACAAAGGGGAGGAATGTGGTGGAGGGCCTAGGATGGACTTCTCGCACAAACCACTTTTATGTCTTCTTTTCATCTTGCTTCGCGCCTTTGACTTGGGTCTTTTCCAGGTCTTGGTGCGAACTTGAACCTTCTCAAATTTTGGCATAACTACAGGTGGAAGGATGGGTGGAGATTGGTCGGAATAATCCTTCACTTTCTTGTCAACTTCGATGCTCAAAATTGGAGTCAACATTGGTGACTTAGAGGCAAATAAAGCATTGGAAAGTTCCAAAATAGCCAACCTTATCTTTTCCAAAGAAGCCTTCATGTCATCTATACGACTCAATTGAATCCATAGTGTGATTCATGTGACCTAAATCTTGTCTTATGCCCTTCAGGCTTTGGTAGGAGCCATCTTCCTAGAACTACAACTAGATGGGAACTAATTGTATAGTCCTGGGCTTTGATACCAAAATTGATGCAGAATAAGCCACAAATGGGAACTAATTTTCTGCAGAAGATTAGCCACTCGTGTAGACTGAATTAAAGACTTGCAGAATCCTGATTTTAGGACTGTTTAGGCACACATCTGGGGATTGATTTAAGGCTAATAAGAGTACTGAAATTGGAAGGATAGGGGCTAACAGTAGGCATGAACATAGGGTTCAATTGGATAAGTATGGGCTGAGATCTAGGAAAGATGTAGAGGAAAACAATAGGAAAACAGTGGCTATTCTAATGGGTAAAATCAGAGGGAATAAGGCTGAATATGGGACTGATTTATTAATGAATGTATTATTGTCAATCCCATTCCAAAACTGTATGAGTACACGTTGTATTGTGGTCAATTTTAATGGTTTTACTCGTAAAAGTTGTAATATTTATTGAGTCATGTAAGTACAAGTCAAAGTCCGGAAGAAGCTTCAAAAGGAACATCTTAAAGCCGGGAAGACCGCAAGCTCAAGAGACTCAAGCCACACATGAACTCAAGAAGTTTCACTCTTCAATGAGAAGTCACCTCAAGCTAAAAAAAAAAGGGGGCGGCCCAGTGCACGAGGCTCCCGCTAACACGGGTTCTGGGGAGGGCAAGATGTACGCAGCCTTACCCTCATTTCTGGAGAGGCTGTTTCTGTGACTTGAACCTGTGCCACCAGGGACACTAACGGTAAGCCTTACCATTGGGCCAAGCCGC
>JAOXJP010176430.1:0-26555 GCA_025762735.1 Platanus orientalis
ACTTAGTCATAGATTTATTAGACAATTTGAAATTTTAAGGAAGATGGGTGATGTTGCCTATGAACTAGCTTTACCACCAAATGTTTTACATGTCCACAATGTGTTTCATGTATCCATGCTAACAAAGTACATGTATGATCCATCTCATGTGTTAGAATCTGAACTACTTTAAATCAATGAAGACTTATCTTATGATGAGAAACCGGTTCAAATCTTAGATAGGAAAGAATAAGTTCTTCATTCCAAAGTGATTCCATATGTGAATGTATTATGGAGAAACCATTCAGAAGAATAAGCAACTTGGGAAGGTGAAGATGAGATAAAGGAAAAGTATCAACACTTGTTTCACACCTAAGGTATGTCAAATTCAGGGACTGAATTTATTTTAAGGAAGGGAGAGTGTAACACCCCACACCATGACACACATATTATTATACACGTGTCACTTAGAATGCGAACATATGTCACATAAGTTCTATACACACATAGGATCACTTAAATGTACATATGTTGATCTGAATGTTAGAGCAACTTTAGAAAGACACTAACAAAAATGTAGAAAAAAATTCTATAAGTAAAAGTTATACCTTTGGATATGCATGGAAGTCTAGAGTCCTATGCAATAAACGGCAAGCGAAACAGATTCCAAATGAAAAAGTTAAAGGCAATTTTTTAAGCAAGGGAAAAAAAAAGGGTCAAGGACTTAATTTCTGAAGTTGTCACAGACGGATGACTCAACTTCATAAGAAAATATTTATCGATCCCGTAGGAATTATCCTATAAATAATATATACTTGGAAATATCTATGAGTCCACTTTCCAATGCGACAAACGGTGAGTGAATTGAAATTTCTTAGAAGAAGTTATGACAATTTTTCCAAAAAGTGTCTATGTTGTCTGGTATGGTATGAATCAGTTAATTTTGAGGTAACTTTAAAAATACACCAATAAATATGTAGAAAGAATTAGAGAGAAAGCCTTATGTATTTGGAAAGCTCTTAAAGTTTAGTTTCCAACAAAAAAATGGTGAGTGAATTCGAGTTTTGTAGAGAAAGTTATAATCGTTTTCTCACTAGGTGTCTATGTTGGAAAAGTTCTGACGAGATGACACCATCAATGTCAAAAATTCTGTATAATCACGATTTTTGCAAAATTTTAAGGACTTTTTCACTAGAGACCTACCTAAACATGAAATTGGAAAGTAGGGTTGTTATTCAGACTTATAAAAACATAGAGACTCGTAAGAAATATGATATTTTGAAGAAGTTTTACAAGAGTAGGGATTTTGAAGAGATAGGAAGAGGAAAAGATAGGTTTTACAAAGATTTAGAGATTTTTTTTGAAAAACAAAGCTTGAAAGGAATTTTGCATCAACCAAGAGGTATGAGACACTAAACTAACTTCATTTTTGAATGTCACAAGTTCTTAGAATCGATCCAAACTTGTTTTGCAAAGATTATTCTGATTTTTTAATGGATTTTCAACCGTTTTTCACTAGTTTTGAATTATTTTGAAAGAAGATAAATTGTTTTGTAAATTCTAAAGTTTTATATTGTTTAGATTCATATTCTATATGTTAAGGATTGTTTTACTGTAAATTTTAATCTGATTTAAAGTCCCAAATTTAATGATTTTAAAGAGATATTTTTTTGTTTTAAAGAGCACTAGTACTTTTAGTTTTGATAATTGTTTCCATAGGATCATAGAGACCATTTTCTTATTTTGTAAGAACTATAAATGTTTATATCATTGATTTATGATTTGAATGTGATATGGTCTTCATGATTATTGTAAAATTTTGATTGTTCCATAGTTCTGTACCTAGGAGGATCAAACATCTATGATCTAAAGTGCTATGAGTTTGCTATATGTTTTGTTTGGGTACTGTTATTATTCTTTGTTATTATTAATAGTTTTCTAGTATAGTTTTGTTATAAGCCACCCTTAATCATCAAAGGGAAAACATTGATGATGCTCAGCACACCTGGCTTATGGTGTGAATGGCTCTTTTACCGAGGATTATAAATGGTTATCATGTGGCTTTTCTCATTGGAGATAAATTGGTGAATCATGTGACTCTTATCACCGGAGATAAAATTGGTGAGTCATGTGGCTCTTCTCATCGGAGATAAAATTAGTGAATCATGCGGCCCTTTACACCAAAAATTAAATGGTGTAACTATTATCTGTATTGGCTTATGTAACTGCTATATGTATTAGCTTATGTATCTGTTATACATGTTAAATTTTGTTTAGTTCATTTATATGCACTTATTTTATTATGTTTAAACCATCTATATGTTTGTCTTTTAATGTTTTCAGTTCAATATATGCTTTATATGTAACTGTTCAGTTCTGTATATTGTTAAAAGTTATACAACTATCTGTTTTGTTTTAATTTGTGTAAAAGTATTGATCTGTTATTCCTTAGTTTATTGTTACCCACTAAGTTTGTCAAACTCATCTCAAATTTTACACCACAGATGATGAAGAGATAGCTGCTGCATAGTGATGCTGGTAGACAGAATTGGAGAGTTAGAAGATTGGATATATGCTATGAGACATTGAGATATTAATTTATTTTATTTTAGTTCAATATTTTATTTTAGTTTATTTGAAAAAAATGTAATAAGTTAGCAGATTTTGGTTTAGGCTTGATATTTGATTTTTAGATGATGGTTTAATTTATGTCCGACTATTAGTTTATGTGAATGAGAATGTCAGGATATGATTATGGATTATTTTTAGGTTTATGGAATTATGAAAATTCTATTACAGGTTGATTATGAGAGGTAGATGGTTATGATTTATGATATGCAATTCCGTTGCGTATAAATGAAAAGAATAAGTGAAAAATTTATGTAAAATTTACAAGTTAAGAATGAATGAATGAATGTTTACATGGCCCTTCTAGTATGGGTTTTGGGGTGCAACAGCGCACACTTTAGCCCTTATATGAGGATATCCCTTGTACACCCCATGTAACCCCCTCCAAGATCAATCTCATGGATTACAAATATATCTTTGACTCGTCTCTGACCCCTCATTTAGCACAACCCATCTCACCCCTTGATTGCTCTCAACTAATCAAAGGTGATAGATAACAATCCAAGTTTCATCTCTCACCCTTGATTTCCATAAACCTTGTACACCCCTATGTACTGTACCCTCTCTAAGATCATTCACATGAATTACAAATATCTATGTAATTCATCTTTAACCCCTCATTTAGTACAAGCCATTTCACCCTTGATTGCTCTTAACTAATCAAAGGTAACAACCCAAGTTTCATCTCTCACCCTTGATTCAATTAAAGCCTAAACTCTATCCTAACCACTCATTTTGGAAAACCCTAATTCTAATCTCAACCCTGTACATTCTCACTTATCCACTCATCTTTTAATCTCAGCCATTGGTTGCTCTCAACCAATGGCATGAGTGTCTTAACCTCCAAACTATCTATTTTCAACCCTTGATCTTCCTAGGGCTTGAGGATTGATCCTAGCCCTTCAACCACAACCCCCAACATCTATAAATAGCCCCAATTTTATGATAAATTGAGAGGATTTTCATAAGAAAAATCTAAAAGAAAGAAAAAGAAAGAAGAGATGAAAGAAGAGGAAAAAACCCTAAGCACTAAACCCCAACCCCAACCCATGGAAGAGGTTACCCTAAACCCTCTCTCTCATTGAATGTTAGGATAGATTCAATCATTTAATTTTTTTTGTTCTTTACATATTGTTATGATGTGTACTACATACCCCATGACTGCCTCTCGAAGGGGACTACATAGTAAAGGCAAAACATGTCTCTGCTGAACTTATTTTTTACCACAATACCTTGTTAAAGTTTTTTTTTAATTTTCTTAGAGATTAGAATGATCCCAAATTTTTATGATAGGCCACTGGATAGATAGTCTACTTACAGTAAAAATTTCATGATTTTTAGAGCATGCTTGGGTCTTGGATTAGTCCCCCCAAATCTGCCCTAAAAGTTGTTTTTCTATGTTCTTTCTTTACCTACTTGCAACACAGAATTTTTTGTGATTCTTGTGGTTTGAATTTGAACTTGATTTTTTTACAAAATACTTTTATAATGATCTTCTATGCCCATTTAAAATTTTAGAATTATTTAACCCCTGAAGAAGGTCTAAACAGGCAAAGAATTAGGTTGTTGGATTTTTGTTCAATAAAAAACACATGAATTTTAATGCCAATTAAAATTTAGGCATCAGGCCAATATTTAGGCGTATTGAATTTCAAGCATCAAGTCTTGGGACCCACTCCAGTGACCTCTGGACTTCTCAAAGGTCACACACAGACACAAAAAGGGTTTTGACCCATCGCCATAAACCAAGGCACACCTATAGGCCCCTATTCCCTTAAATGTCTGAATTTCCATTTTGGAAAATTCATGCGTCAAGGATTAAAATTTAAACGTCAGCGAAATTCAAGCGTTAAGCCTGAGACCATAAATAATTTTGTCTTATTTTTAATTTTTTATTCTTTTTGTATAATGATTCAACGACTAAAACTTATGTTGTATGACCATAGAATGGTCCTTTATCCCTCTATAAATCCCTAGAAAAGTGGGACCCTCAAAAAAGACCAAACTAAGAAAAATAGGTTGTTGAACTTTTTCTAACAACCAACACCTGAATTTTAATATCAAATAAAATTCAGGTGTCAAGTTAAATTCAAGTGTTGAGTAAATTTAGGCATCGGGCCTGTGGGAAACATTTCAGAAATCCTCAAGTGGGACCATGGGTCTGTAAGGTCCAACATGGACTTATAGTAACCCTAAGACTAGTCTTTGTGTAGGAAATCCACAAAATTAAGTGTGGGACCCACTTTTAGTCTAACACCTAAATTTTAAATTATGTAAAAAAATTCAAGTGTCATGCTAAATTCAAGAGTTGGATGCAAATTCAAGCACCGGGGTTAAAAATAAATAAAATTCATTTTATGACATGTACATTTATAGCAATCAATAGCATGTATGCTTACGAGAAGCCACCCTAAAAAGGTGGGTGATTGGGGTGCCTAACACCTTCCCCAATCGCAACAAAATAACTTACCATTTTCTATGGAAACCAGACTAATACTAAGAGTTAACCTCCTAGACCTCTAGGTCTAGACCTAAAAGAAAGGAAGCCGCTATCCAGCTCTATTGGTAAACCCAAGTTGGTGGCAACCCCCAAAAAAGCTTGACCCCCAGGTCTACCACTTATTCAAACCCAAAAGGAGGATGCCCTCCCTTTTCCCGATGTCCACAAACTCCAATTCCCTTCTTTTATTTGCATAGATCTTTTGCCTGGTTTGAGTTATCAACAACCTATCTCTTATCAACTTGATCTTTTTGGTAATTACTTGTAATAAATCTGGTTCTAACATTTTTCTTTCACAAAATTCTTCCCAACAAATAGGAAATCTACATCTACTCCCATATAAGGCTTCAAATGGAGCCATTTGTATGATGTCTTGAAAACTATTGTTGTATGCAAATTCAATCAATGATAGGTGGGTGTTCCAACTACCTTTCAAGTTCAGTACACATGTCCTCAACATATCTTCTAAGATTTGTATGGTTCGTTCTAACTATCCATCAATTTGTAGAAGAAAAGTTGTGTTAAAATTTAACTTAGTCTCCATTGCTTACTGCAAGGTACGCCAAAATCTAGAAGAAAATCTTGGATCTCTATCTAAGACAATAGTAACTAGAATTCCATGTAACCTTACAATTTCATCAACCTACAGCTATGCTAACTTGTCCATTGAGTAAGTGATTCAAATTAGTAAAAAGTGAGTAGATTTTGTCGGTCTATCTACAATCACCCATATAGAGTCAAGTCCCTTGGCCATCTTTGGCAACCCAACTACAAAATCTGTTGTAATATGCTCTTATTTCCATTCTGGTATCTCAAGTGGTTGTAATGATCCAACTGGCTTTTGATGTTCTGTCTTTAGAAATTGTCAAACCAAACATTTAGACACAAGGTTTGTAATTTCCCTTTTCATATTGTTCCACCAATATGTCTCTTTAAGATCTCGATACATCTTGGTGCTACCAGGGTGAACGATGTAAGCGGGTCCATGCACTTCTTCCATTACGTCTCTTTTCAAGTCCACATCATCTAGAATACACAACCGGCTTCCAAAATGAAGAATACCATCATTATCAATAGAAATGTTCATTCTCTTTCCTTCCATCATGTCTTCCATGATTTTCAACAATGAAGGATCCCTGCATTAAGCTTCCTTGATTTTTTCATTAATTGTCAGTTACACTCTCAAATTTTCTAAAAGTATTCTAGCTTCATCCATTTAAAGTTCCACCTTTATGCCCTTCAATTTTCTTATCAATTAAGACTTTTCAACTATCATACATGACAAAGTACTAAATGATTTTTTACTCAAAGCATCTACCACTATATTGGCCTTTCTGAGATGGTACTGAATTGAGAAATCATAGTCTTTGATTAATTCCATTCATCTTCTTTGTCTTAAGTTCAACTCCTTCAATGAGAAAATGTACTTGAAATTCTTATGATTAGTGTAAATCTCACATGTTTCTCTATAAAGATAATGTCTCCAAATCTTCAGTGCAAATACTACTGCTGCAAGCTCTAGAAACATATGTGATCACCTTGCCATGCTGCATAAGAACATAACCCTAACCTCTTCTTGAAGCATCACTTTACACCAAAAATCCACCAAAACCCAAAGGTAGAGTAGGAACTAGTCTAGAAACTAATCTGTCCTTCAACTCTTGGAAGTTTGTCTCACATTCTTCACTCCACAAAAATTTTACATGCTTTTGAGTCAGCTTAGTTAATGGTCTAGCTATACGTGAAAAACCTTCAATAAAACTTCTATAATAACTAGCCAATCCTAAGAAACTTCAAATTTGTTTCACATTGATCAACCTATGTCAATTCATAACTGCTTTAACCTTCTTAGGATCAATATAAATCTCATCCTTAGAAATCACATGACCCAAAAACATCACCTTGTCCAGCCAAAATTTGCATTTACTAAATTTAGCATACCACTTCTGCTCTCTTAAGAGTCTACAACACAATGCTCAAATGTTCATCATGTTTTTCATGAATCTTAAAGTATATGAGTATGTTGTCAATGAACATAATTACACATTAATCCAAAAATGTTTTGAACACATGATTTATCAAATCCATGAACGCAGCCAGTGCATTTGTCAACCCAAAAGACATGACTAAGAATTCATAATGCCCATATCGGGTATGAAAAGTGATCTTGAGTATGTCTTCACTTTTCACCTTTAGTTGATGATATCCTAATCTCAAATCAATCTTCGAAAAGACTGTTCCACCTTGTAGTTGGTTAAACAAATCATCAATGCTAGGTATAGGATACTTGTTCTTCACAATAACCTTGTTCAACTGTCTATAATCAATACATAGCCTCATTGAACCATCTTTCTTCTTCACAAAAAGGACTATAGCACCCTAAGGTGATACACTAGGATGAGTAAATCCATTGTCTAACAACTCTTGAAGCTACACTTTCAATTCCTACAATTCTTCAAGTGTCATTCTATAAGATGTTATCAATATAAGTGCAGTTCTGGGGATTAGATCTATGAAAAACTCTATCTCTTTATTAGGTGGTAGTCCAGAAATGTCCTTAGGAAACATATCAACATACTCTTGGACAATAGGAACATTTTCAACCTTCACATTTTTTAGTTTTCTCACACACCACAGAAGCTAGGTATCCTTGGCAACCTTTCTGAAGTAAGTTTCCCACTTGAATGGAAGAAATCAAGAACAAAAAAGAATCGTAATTATCTCCTTGAAATGAAAATTCAGGTTATCCCAATATATTGAATACTACTTCCTTCATGTAACAATGAATTGAGGCGTGATATGCAACCAACTAATCCATTCCTAAAATTACATCAAACTCCTCCATCTCCGAAATAATCAAATCCGCCAACAACTCCTTATCACCAACCATAATCACACATTACTTATGAACCGCTTTAGTAATCAACAACTTTCCAAGGGTAGTAAACACATATAATACAAAATATAGAGATTTTGGAATGATGCTAGCATATCGTGCAAAATCACATGATATAAATGAATGCATAGATTTGGGATCAATAATTACTCGGACTACTTGAGAAAATAATGGGATGATACCTGAAATCACAATTTGGATGCTTCCACATCCTTCTCAGTAATGGCAAAGACACGTCCTTTAATCTTGGAACGTTGCTTGTCTTCAATTGGCTTGATGACTTGAGTTTCTTTCTTGTTAAGGCAATCATGAGACAAATAGATAATTTGCCCACAGCTAAAACACTCTCCAGTGTTCCAATAGCAACTACCTCAATGCTTCTTTCCAGACCTCCCACATGGCTTGATCGTCTCATATTCTGGTGCTTTCTTCTTTAACATACTGGGAACATTGGCTTCATTGTGGTTCTTATGGCGAAAAGGATTATTTTCTGTCTCTAATCTTTTGCAACTCCTCACAATCACACTCCCTAATACGAGCAGTCTCCACCATGTCTATAAAGGTCTTCAACCTAAGGACAAACATGCATGTTTGGATGCTTGGTCTAAGGCCTCTTTGAAAATTTTGAACTTCATAACATCATCAACAAGAAGATGAGGTACAAAACAAGACAACTTTGTAAATTTTGCCTTATATTGAAGAACACTCATATTACCTTGAACAAGTTTGAGGAACTCTTGCTCCTTCTCTTCATGCACACTTGGTGAAAAGTAGTTCTCTCTAAAAGCCTCTAAAAATGTCTCCCATGTCAAGGGCTCATCATCTCCTACATTAAGCATCTCCTTTATAGCACGCCACCAATACTTGGTTTCACCCTTCATCATAAAAGTAGCCAAGTATACCTTTTGTTCTTCCTCATGTCCAATCACTTCAAAGATCTCTTCCAAGTTCGTTATACATGCTTCGACTTCCATAGGATCCAAAATACCCCTAAATTCTGATGGCCTCATTCTTTGAAAATTCTTAATTGCATAGTTGTCATGTCCACCATATCTTTCATGACCTTGCCGTTCATGCTCCACATGATCTTTCAACACCTTAACCAAACTCCTTATGGCCCCTAAAACCCTCCATTCTATCATCTTTAGTCTATGAAGTGTTGGATGAATCTCTTGTATTCATCTTGTACCTATAGTCAAGCAAGCAATACATTTAGAATCATCTTATATCCATCAACAGATCATCACATCTAAATATGTTTTCCTCCAAACAATTTAACAACAATAACATTTATCCTCTCTAATCATTTAATCATATGGTGGTCTATCGATTAATCCTCTAAAGTCATTCTACTATTAATATCCAATCATAGATCCTTAATTTCATATACTTTCTCATTATCCATTTACTTACTCATATAATCCTCATCTTCCAAAACTCTATAGAATCCAAACTTGGCTGCTATGATACCATACGTTGTCACACCTCGAACCCAGACCAATGCAAGCTTGGCAATAAATCGGATTTAGACTATGACGTTGGTTCAATCTTTCATATTTTCGTATCAATATCGCGTGTAATTTTTTCTTGATTCTTTTTACTTATACACTTCATTTTCAATTCATTAACCATTCCTTAACATCATAATGGATCTTTCAAATAATCATCTAATTGTGGAAGCAAAACAATCCTAACCATTTTTTCTTAAACATCTAAATCATGTACATAGCAAAAAATAATAATTTTACCTCATATTTGCATATATGAACTATAGTCATCCATATCAATTAAAAGAAAGATCTAAGGTTCCTTACATTCCAATCTATAGCATGAAACAAAATGCATCTCAAGAATAGGATACATCTTTAGTTCATGACATCAATATTACAAAGTATTTTAAAATAAACTCAAAAGATCAAAACAAATGTATTTAGTCCTTCTCTTATTTGTCACTTTCTTAGATCATGGCTCCTCATTTGTGATGGTTATCAATTTTGGGTGAGCTTGACGGTTCAATAAACATACATGCAAACTATACCAATATAAGAGTCTAAATAACTATACATAATTCAAAACATAGCTTGTATGTAAGCATTTCATATTCTAAACATGGAATCAATAGATGTTAATAATAACATATTAGTTCATGAATAATGATTTTCAAATAAGAGCCAAAAACCATGAACCATAAATAATAGAGATTCAGTAGTTCAATAAAGATAACAATATCATATTTACTTGTTAGCATTTACATAATTTAATAATTCAATCATAATGTTTGATCTTTTATGTAGATTCATATCACTTGTCATTAATCTATATATATATATATATATATATATATATATATATCTATATATATATATTTACATATATTAATGAGTTCAATATTCTATAATTCAATGATTCGATATTTCAATAGTTCAATAAGTCAAATGGAATGACAATCTTATCATTATTGCGACCCAATGGTAGGTCCCAAAATGATGTTCAAAGGAGTTCAATGAGCTAATGTGTTCAAAATAATATTCAAAGAGGTTCAAAGGGTTCAATACAACAAATAAATAAATATCCATTGTTTCTACCCAATGGGAGGTTCCAAAATGATATTCAAAGAGGTTCAATGATTCAATATTCAATGGTTCATAAATTTAAGGATTCAAAACTCAATAGAGTTCTATCCTGTTTCGACCCAGGATTGGGTCTCTTCCTTGTTTAAACCCAAGGTTAAGTCTCTTCCTTGTTTAAACCTAAGGTTAAGTCATCAAATAGAATTCTACCATATTTTGACTCAGGGTTAGGTCCTAAATAGTTCAATAAAGTTCAAAGAATTTAATAAAAATGATCATATGAAATTAATCAAATGATATCAATAGGCCAATAAAGAATCTCCCGTAAAATGAGGATTGAAGGCCAAGGTTCAATAATAATTCAATACTTTTCGATACATTAAGTAAGATCTATGATCATTCAATTAATTCAATGAGTATTTAAATAATATTAGTATTTCATCAAGTTAGTCATGTTCAAATTGAGTCAAAATATAGTATTCACATTAGGTCCGATCCATATAAACAATTCTAACTCGATCTTGGTAAAAAATAAATCAATCAATTGTCATAAGTCTCAAGTCATGAGATGATTTTATATGTTATAATCATCATTTAGATCATAATTTATATTTAATGATTTAATATTCACATAATTTAATCATATTTCTCTAATCAAATTATAGGCTTTCAAATTTTTATAGTTCAATGGATCTTTTAACACATGAGATCTACACTTATTTCAAAGTAATCAAAATATTCAATCAATTACTTTCATATGTGAAATTGAATGTCAATTCATATACAAATTCAATGATAATCACTTTTTTATATTTAATTTTATTGTAAATCAAATAATTTCACATAATATTATGGATTTTAAATGATATTCACATAGATCATTCATATTTTAGTTCATAAAAGGGTATTCATGGAGATTCATGTCAATACAAATATAAATTCATGTATATTATATATTCAAACATGAGAATTCAAAAAAAAAAACTTTGTGGATCTATCAATGGAATGGAAGATAAGATCAAACACTTTCATATATTCCAATAAATGATGGTTTCAATAATAATTCTTCAATAACAAATGGTATATCTTACAAATTAGTAGTCAAATTGAGGAAAGGGAAGGTGCATAGTTAGCATGTATGCTTACTATCAAATAATAAGTATATGATTCAAATCTCTTAAGAATTCAATCAAATGACGAGTTCTACAATGGAAATTCTCATAAATAGAAGATCTATCAATGGAGGAGAAGAGGGAAAGTGCATAATTAACATGTATACTTATACAAGCTTTTCTTTCTTTAGATCTACTTTCTCTCTTTAGATCCCTCATCCAATTCACCTCCAAACCTTAGATCTCTGTAATATGTAAGATCATTTAGCATAAATATCATTTACTTTCATTGAATTTCCTAATTCATAGTTTAATCTACCATGGATGAGTAAAAACTTACCAAATTAAGAGTTTTTCTCTCAAATTCCTCTTTCTTCTCTCCTCTCTTTTTTCTTTAGTTTTAAATTTAAATGAGATATAATTTAAGTATATATTTCATCATCTAAGGTTATTCTATGATTGTAGAGGTTTTCTTACATGTTAGAGATGCTTTAGGGTGGAAAATTGCCAAAAATGGTCAATTTTCAACATTTCTCACCAATGACCGATCATTGAGTCAATGACCAATTAGACAGAGACTCCCTTCATTTTGACCTCTTGGTTCACAATGACCAATCATTGCTTACTGAATGACTGATCATTCGTACAATCACTCATAAAAATCTTGGTTTTTTTTTCAGCTCAGACACCTCTTACAAAAAGAGCCATAACTTTCTCTAAGAAACTCTGAATTGTAGAAGCATTGGAAAGTATACTTATAGATCTTTCCAATGAGATATGGTTTATACCATAATTCTTTCGAGATTGGTATAGGTGTGCCTATGAAGTTATCCCAAATACACTCCTATAACAACTTTTAAACTTGACAAGTTAATGACTTATCTTTGTTCCCTCGGTTTTAAATCATCCTATTAGGTTCCAAACACTGAAATGGACTTTCTAAAAATGTTAAAATAAAATTTTCCTTTATACATGTGTAATTATATTTTTACCCTTCTAATGCATTACGGGGTATTGCAGAAGGTGTTGTTAAAGCTTGTTCTTCCTTTTAAATCTTCAATTGATTTGACTTTGATGCTTAAGTCTCTTCTTCTCTTGATCTTGAGTCTTTATGTGATAAGTCTTTGTTGCTCGGTGGTCTTTCGATTTTAATTTCTTCTTGAAGTACTTTCCAAACTTGTGTTGGACTTTCATAATATTACAAATTACATAACTTGTACGGTCCAATTTAATGACCACACGCTACTAGTACTTACAAGTTTTGGAATGGGATTGACAATACATATATTCTTAACAATGTCCCCCTTTGTTAATTTTATAGTTCGCTAACTCAGATTTTTAACTTGACTCAGGTAGCTTAGGAGTGGAGTTGACTCAAAAGTCATTGGAGTCAACTTGGGTAGTCATATCACTTTTTATTTTAATTTTTATAAAATATAAAAAAATATTTTAAAATTATAGATAGTATTTTCGATCAAGTATTTCCAATTTCTATGATAAATATGAGTATTTTCTATTATGATCATACAAAATTATCACAAGTCAAGAATAAAGATTCTTCTATATGAAAACTCAATACAATTTTAGAGATATCATCAAATGCCAATTAAAATCAATTGTAACCTCATTTAACAATTTAACACATACAAGCAAGAAGAATAACATTCACCTTAATGTGACAATAAGTTTATAAACAAAGATATGCAAATTATAGTAGAAATTCAGCATAACAGCTAATAAGAACTTAAGTAACAATCAAAACTAGGTTACACATAAGAAGGTAATGCAGTAGCTGAACAATGAACACCAACATAATGTCTATAGACTTTATCTATTTATTTTTAATTCCTTATGATAGGAGGATGTGTTTGGTAAAAATGAGCATGCACATATGGCTCACATTCAATAGATATGGATTTGCTTATTAATTTTCGTAACCTCTTCGATTAGGATACTAGGATAGGTCAGCAAAGCACATGTTAGTTTATCACATCCAATCTAAACTCTTAAATTGTTTGTTGTCTACTACTGATTGTAAGAAAACACACTGGACAAATTCATACACACACAGGAGAATGAGAGGATCGATTACCAAATATAGAAGAATAACAAGAAGAAGAACGATTAACAGAGGGAGAAGAAGAGTTGAAGATATCATCAAATTTAGAGATATTAAAAATAAAAGAAGAGTAAGGAATGTAGAAGTGGAAGAGTGAAGACCATTGTTGGAGTAAAAAAATGAGCCGAACTCTTCTCCATCATTGGAGTTAAAGAAAGGGGGAAAATGAGTATAATAAATAATATTTAATAATCATTGAAGAAGAGTAGTAGAATATATCAATAAAAAATAGAAAAATGAAGAATAAGAGTATAACTCTAGAAGTTTTCATTGGATAGTTGGAATAGAAGATAAAGATTGAAAAAAAGAGTAGAAAACCGTAGACTGCAGAGTAGAAGACCATCGTTGGGTTGGGTCATGGGCACAAAATCACCAAAAGATGAAAAAAATGATGATAAATAAAAAATACCTTTGGATTGATTATTGTTGGTTGTTGTTGGATGGCTCCCGTATAAATTGTTTCACAGTAGAGCCGTTGAATGTTATAGGACTAAAAGAGGCATCAAAGGGAACTGGAAAAAGGGATAACCAATTGTATGTGTTCCTTGAGGGCTTGAATGCTATAGGCCTAAAAGCTTCTTCCCTGTTCTTCAATTTGCATGTTGTACTCTACAGTTTTTCAATCTCCACTACTTCAGCTCTTCTTTAAATAAGTGGTGAATGTTGAATGAACTAGGGTTTGGTGATGGAGACTAGATTTTGAGTCTCCTTAAAACTTTGAAGTTTGAAAATGAAACGATGTGAGGAAGAGGAAGTAACAAACAATCACAAAAACAATTATTGCTTAATAGTAAAACCTAGAAAAAGAAATTTAGGCTTTTTCTAAATTCTAAACAATTAAAAACACGATCTCTTCAAAAAATATTCAAGACTCGCCTGAGTCATGTGACTCAGCCCTAGTCATGGGAGTCAGCAGAGTCACTCCCATGACTCGATCGAGTTTGTAACCTATAGGAGTCATGCATACGACTCGACTCCTGATCCTCGGGAGTCAAGTCAACTCGACCAAGTCACTGAGTTTACTTGAGGAGTCAAAAAATTATGCCCCAATCACCTTATTCTCTCTCAATTAAGTCAAAACACCCATAGTTGGCTTTTACACTCGATAAACCCTCAAGAGTTCCCTCAGAACCAAAAATCTGCAAGGTTAGGCCCATTTTCTTAGGTTTTTCCATGTCCTCAAAAGACCCTCTAATAAAAAAAGTCAATTGCAGGCTCAGCCTAGTCCAATTCCTCATTCTCTCATAAATCAAGCCAGTGTTTTTTCATTGAGTGACCCCCCTAAAAAATCTCCCGGAGAATCCCTAAGAACCTGTTTTCTAGTTTATCAGATCCTATGTTTCTAGGATTCTAAGGCCTTCAATACTCTGTGACCCATGAATTTTCCACTAAAGACTCAACAAAATCATGTTCTAGTTCCACTAGGGTTTTGGCTATTGTCAAATCAGGGTTTCGAGTGTTGATTCTAACTCTGGTATTAGTTTTATGAACGGTTTAAATTTGCACTTCAACATGAGGGTTACCTTTTGTATCAAAACCCTGGGATGTAATTTTATCGTTTTATCCTTGCTATAAGTGTTTAAGAGATTTTGGAGCCATTCAAGGTTATTTTTCCCCTACTTACACTTATCTAATTTCAGTTTTGACAGTGTCATTGCGATTGGAACATCCGAGAAACTAAAAAAACATAGTAAATTCAAGACTTTTCGAGCCTTAGAGCCCATAAAGTAGACCCAGACAATAAGGGGGTTCGACTTCAAGAAAGTAATTATTACTTTTTCGATATTTCAAAAAACAATCATTACACCCATCTAAATATCCTACAAGTGTGTCTAAACTAAGGCATTTGATTTGGCATCAGTTTAAGATACCCCCTTAGGTGTAGGGACATGATACATTCTCCTAAACCCTAACCATATCTCTACCCTTGATTCCCCAAAACTCATCCTAGCCCTTAAAGCTATCCCCTCATATACAACCCTTCATCTCACCCTTTGGCCACATGGCATCCATCCCATGGCCTAAAACTCAAATCAATGGAGAGGAGGCCACCTCAACCCCCATGTGTTTGGATGAAAAGCCTCCACACCTTTACTCTTCTCCTCCACATGCCTGCCCCCCCCCCCACCTTGAGGTCATGCATGACCTCAAAAGGGGAACACCTCATTGCCACATGTCAAGCATCCTCCACCACCCTCCTTTCCATCCAATGATCATCCAAGTCTATAAATAGAGTTGGATTTCGACCAAGGAGAGAGAGGTTGAGCCATTTTACCCCAGAAAAAGAGAGAAAAGAAAGAAAGGAAGAGAGAAGAAAGGAAAGAAAGAGAGAAAAGAGAATGGAAGAGGGAAAAGAAAAGAGGAAGAAGAACTCTTCAATCCTTGGGAAGGTTAGTGTTCTAACCCATACCCTTTTATTTTTGGCCAAACAATTAGTTATTTTACCTCCCCTTTATTGTTGCGAATGAAATCACATGGACTCATTCAGCCCCATTAATGGAGGGATATGGGAGAGACAAGCTTGCCTCTCCCTATCCATTTTTCTGACCTAGTAACAGTGCTTAGACCATAACTCTCTGGATATAGAGAGTTAGAGGCTTAAATTTTTATGGTAGGTCACTGACATATTGACCTACCACCATGTAAAATTCGTGGAAGTTGGGCTCCATTTGACCCCTGAAGTGACCCCTACAATACCACTATTCTGCAATGCTTTTACACTTCACAAACATAGCTAGCAGGAGTTTTTGAATTTTTACATTTTTTGTATTTCAAATTTTAATATGATTCTTTTTTTTTATTAGATAACTTGTATATATACTTTTAAAAAAAGTTTCGTTACATTTCATAAGTTTTGCATTAGTTTGTAAGCCTTATTTCAGAGTTTTTTTTTTTTTTTTTTGTTCTTACTTTTTGTCTTAATTTTCAATAGCTAAATTGTAGACTAAATATCTCTTTCTGCATAATTAATTTGGATTTTCCCTCCTTATAGTATGTTAATATATGCTTTATGAATGTTCATGTAATATTTTAGCCAATTTTAATAAGTGTAACTCTTGAACTAGGGTTTGCAACCCAGAGACCTCACTGGTTTTCTATTGGTTTTTCACCAGGACCCAGTGTTTGTAAAATATGAAAGTCGGACTTACACCCATCATGTTGACCTGGAATTTTTAGGAGAGGTCCTTGGGGAGTTCATCCACCTCTCTGTAAAATTTCATGGCCATTAGACTCCAATAGGGTGTCCAAATGAGCAAAAGAAATGGTTAATGGGCTTTTTGCCCAGAACCCAATGCTTGAATGGAAAAATTCAAGTGTAAGATTAGAATTCAGGCGTTTTAACATTTAGGTGTGGACCAAGGACTTTAGTTAGACTTAGGGAAGTCCCCTAGACTGCTTGGAGAGGTTCACTCCCACTTTGGGTTCCCCAAACCCTAAAACACTTGAATTTGCAAAATTACAAATTTAGGCGTAGGAAAAAAAGCTTAGGCATATATGAAAATCCAGGCGTCAAGCCTATGATTCCCATATACCCATTTTTAAAGATGGACAAAGGGCCCACAAGATCCTAGAGGCCTAGACGTACCATTTGAGAGTCCATTATGTTGTTGACTCACTCTACCTCATAGAAGGAACCCACCATTGCCTCAACGCCTAAATTTATCCTCTAGAAAAATTCAGGCGTATGACATAAAAATTCAGGTGTATGTAAATATTTAGGCATCAAGCCTGCGGCTTCCACGTATCCTTTCATTAAGACCAGGAGAGGGCCCATAAGCCCTAAAAATCTAGGAAACACTCTCTAGAAAGCCAAAACACCCTTAACCTACTGGTCTCATGGAGAGGACCCACCATTGTTTTAACGCCTGAATTTGACTTCTAAAAAAATTCAAGCGTATGACATGAAATTCTGGTGTATAGCCTAAATTTAGGTGTGAGACCAATGAGATTCTCAATGCATTTTTTCTATAAAATAGAAGTTGGGCAGGGAATAAAATATACCCTAATCAACCCAAAATACACCCTTAAGTCTTTGAGAATCTCTAACCAACCTCTAAACTGAGGATGGGCCTACTGTGGGGCATTTAAGTGCATAACACTTGAATTTCACTCTAAATGAAATTCAGGCATTGGCATGTAACCATAAAAAATAAGTTACACCACACATTTTAACTTTATGACAAGTATGAATTATTAGATTAGAGAAGTCACCTGAAAAAGGTGCATAATTGGGGTACCTAACACCTTCCCCAATTGTAACAAAACAACTTACCATATTCTTTGAAAAACCAGACCAATACCAAAAGTCAAACCCCCTAGGCCTAAGGGTCTAGACCGGGCCAAAAGGCCCATAATTCCTTTCCTTAAGAAAGGAAGCCAATGTTTAACTTTGTAGCAACTCCCAAAATTGTCTGGCAAGTTGGCCAACCCTTTGCTGAGATACAAGAGCGATTACACTGCTCACCGGATCTCCCACGATGCCCACACTAGCCATGGCATTGCATCATTACCATGAGTGTATCCTTGGTATGCATGGACTATAATATTACTTGTAGTCTTTGTCTATGAAACTCCCCTATTGGCAAATATTTTTGCCACTGCCTGTAGCCCACATGTGTCCCAAAAAAGTGGAAAACGCTTTTTTGGATGGAATTTTGACTTTTGGGGGGTACATGTGAGCCAAAGGAACTCATAAAAAAATTGCCAAAGGGAGAGGATCCTGAGGCATCGACCATGCTATTGACTTTCGGAATGGTATAGAAGTTAGTGAGCAAATGCTTTTGTCGCGATGGAGGAGTCTAATTGCGAAGAAGGATCCTTCGTGGTGTGAGTGCCCTTTGCGGTAACTGAATGCTTGTAGTGTTAGATGGATTGTGAAGATGAGAAGTATGCAATTGGTATGATGGTTTGTGAAGGTAGATGTTCACGGTAAGGAATACTTGTAGTAGAGGTTCCTCACAGAATGGACCTGCATGGAATGGTTGCTTCACGATGCACTGTGGTTCACAATACATTTCAGCTCTTATTCGCTTGAAGTGACAATTGCTCATTGAACTATTCCATTGTGATGTTGGTACCTTCACAAATCTCCTAAAGTTCACGAAACAAACACACAAGTTTTCCACAGTTCTTTAACTTAGTGTTTTTGTGTTTAACTAGTTCATCCAAGGTAAAGAATGTGTCATTATCACGTTTCTTAAAGATAGTCGATGCCTCCCATAAAGTGCAAGGAATGTGGTAAAACTAACTTCAGGATACAATCTCTCTTGGGTAGCACCCTTGTCTTGCTACGGAGTAGCACTCTCCCACAAGACAAATGAACCTTGTCGTTTCTTAAAGCCCATGGTATTAGATATTAGTTTCAACAACTCTTAAATTTTCATGAAAATCTGGACAACATAACAATTCTATGAACCCATCCAATAGATTGTTTGCCTCACAATAAGACTAGTCTTTCTCTTAAGGAGATTACCAGGTCTTAAGAGGATGCTTCTCTAAGAACCAAGCTTCTCCTTTCAAGAAGAGGGCTGGCTCAAGGGAGAGCTTTAGTTTTAGACCTCAAGCTCACTCTTCTCAAGGAAGAGGGTTGGGTTCTAAGAACTTCACAATGAGAGTAGTAAGAAGGAGAATAGAGAATGGTGGTGAGGATGCTTGGCAAAGCCTCTTCCTTTCGAGCATAACTCCGAGAACACTAGTAATGACCTTCTTCACTCTCCTTTTGCAACAACACAGGCTCTAAGACCTTTTTCTATCTAGTTGTCTTGTTCATCCTCATCTGTTTATATAGAGGGAAGAGTCTGGGATTTCACGTCCTTCATGATGACATGTGTAATTGTGAGGAGTTCTGTTCGCGATACAGGTGTCTCTTCGTGATACAGGTGTCCCTTTACAATGTGGTGGTCAAAAGGTTGATTGCTGCTACAGATTGTTCCTGGCTTATAAAGCGGCTCAGGAGGGTTTGTAGCAATGCAATTTCACCATTTTGGTTTATTTACAAAGACCAATGAATCTAGGTAGGTGATGGCCAAAATGGTGATTTGACTAATAGGACAGTTCTAGGCTTTTAGGACTCCAAGGTTCTTCGTGAAAGAGGAAAGGGACATATTGGGTAGTGAGGGTTCTATGAAGGATAGGTTGCCATTTCGGTGATGTGGACATCAACGTTCGGGAGGGGTTCAGATGCCCCAGCCCACCTGTGGATTCCGAGGGCCCACTCTTCGGCTCCTGAGGCAGGTATGCGAGAGGTTGCTAACCCTTTTACAGGAGGGTTTGACTTTTTCTTTGGAGTCACCACCAACTCGAGGTTAATCGACTGAGTTGGACGTCGGTCCTTCTTTTTGGGGAAAAGAAGGAGGGTTAGACCCAGAGGTCTAGGGGTTTGACTCTTTGTACTGATCTAAGTTTCAGAAATTAGGGTAAGTGATTTGGTTGCATTTGGGGAAGGTGTTAGGCACCCCAAATACCCACCTTTTTAGGGCGACTTCTCCCATTCATATAGATTTTTGAGTTTATGTTCATTATCATGTCTTGTTAGATGTATTTTTAGGGTTTTGAATCTTTTTAGATGAATTACAGGCTTGCTGGATTTTTCTCAGGCCTAACACCTGTTTTAGCTCTCAACGCCTGAATTTTAATTCAGGGGAAAACAGGTGTCAGCCCCTGAACAGTCTAAAACTGTTCTTGATTCTGACATTTTTTTATCTATAGGAGACCCCTTAAGGTTCTGGTCTTTAGGGGGATGATTGATCCCTCTAAATGGTTTGTTATGGGCCCTTTTAGGGTTTAGAACCAACCCAAGGAAAAGGGGGATTGAGGGAAGAAAAGTAAATTTTCTGAATCGTAAGCTTAACGCCTGTTTTCCCAACGCCTGAATTAAATTCAGGATGAAAACTGGCGTTGGGAAATCTGACTCAATAGGCTTTTTGGTGTCGCTGTTTGAGATGTTTGGGAGGATCCCAGCACTATGGAACCCTAAGCTAGGGATAGTGCAAGTCTTCTAGGGTTTCTCTATGCAGCCCCAGAGGTCCTGGGTTCATGCCATGTGGAGATAATGATCTCCCTAAATAGGCCAGTTAGTCATCTATTATAGGCCTAACACCTGTTTTGTGGTATGACGCCTGTTTTCTCAACGCCTGAATCTTAATTCAGGGAGAAATTTGGCGTTGGATGTAAAATCAACAGCTTTTAGGGTTTTTAGGCCACCCAAGTGGGGCCCAGAGGGGGGAGGTATCTCCTAGGTCTTATACTAACCCTAGGGCAGACTGGACACTTTACTAATTTTTGAAAAAATGTATTTTTAAAGATCCAGACCTGACGCCTAAAATCCATCCCAATGCTAGAATTCCTCTCTAACGCCTGATTTCTGAAATCAGGTGTTGGGAAGAAAATCAGGGCCCACAGAGGTGCTGGTGCACAGGGATAGGTCTCATTTGTTAGAAAATACCTGGAAATAGGCTCTAGGATGATCAGGGCTCCCTGGGGTGGGTCCCAGATCTCAACGCCTAAATTCATCCCTAACGCCTGTTTTCTCAACGCCTATTTTCTAATTCACCTGAAAATAGACGTTAGTTATTAGGAGAAAATCCAACAACTCTTCTTCTTGATTTTGGAGCCCTTAGGGTTTTTAAAAAATCATCAAATTAGGCATGCTTATGGTAGACATTTAGAAGAGTAGCATATAAAAAATTGAAAACAAAATCATGCTTCAATCATCAAAAATTAAAATCATTAACGTTCCTACAAATTGGGTTCCAAAGAACCAAGCTTTTTGGGTCCGTTTGGGGGCCATTTAGACGCCTTCCACAATATGAAAAATTATCAAATTAAATATAGAACGACTTCTATATGTCTACTATAACATAGTCAAAATCCAACCCAAGGGGCCTTACAAAAAAATCAAACAAAATTTGACAAGAGAATTAGTAAAAAATAAAGCAAGATAGAGGCTACAGAGCCTCTACCTTATACCCGATTTTGAGCAAGGCTCAAGCATAAATTGGGCAGCATAACAGTTACCAAATGACATCAATTAAAGTTTAGAACTTGAAAATGGGTAGGGTTTAGGCTCACCTTGCCAAGGGTTGGGTAGATTAGGGCTTTTTCTTCTTTTTCTTCCTCTTTTCCTCTTTGATTTGGGGTTTGTTTTGTGCCAGCCCTCTTCATCACGAATTTGGAGCTAATTGGTTTATAGCCCTAAATTGGTTAATCCATAAGGATGAAGGGGATTAAGGGTTGGGATTAATCCTATCCTAAATGTAGTGTAGGACTAGGATTTAATCTAAAATCTAAGATGTGTAGGGTTAGGATTACACCCATGTGGGTATGGGGTGGAGGGCTAAGATTGTTTTGGCTGTAAAGAGGTGGAGGGTGAGGATGAGCTTGTGCTTGTGCTTGTTTGACATGGACTGGTGAGGTGGAGGGGAGCATGGGAGATGCCCTTTGAGGCAACCTCATTTGCTACCCTTTTCAAAGGTTTTAAGGTTAAGTGCTAGATGGGGGGGATTGAGGTTCCCTATGGATTTAAAACTCATCTAGGGGATCTAAGGGGGTGTATGAGGGAGAGAATCAATAGATTCTAATCCAAGAGGTATAGGGGGTTAGCTAAAGGCGAGAAGGCATTAAATGCAAAATATCTCATCTTTGAATAATATCTGGATAATATCTGGATTTTTGATTTTTCGAACCCTATTGCTACCGTCACTCCGTGTGGGCTCCTGTGCTTGGATGTTGGCCCAGTCAGTGTCATTTTAGATGTTCTAGTTGCTCTAATCGTCCTGGTTCAGTTGGAACCAAATTATGAAAAGGGTAAGGGGGTCAAATCAGGGTTTTTTTGGCCAAAAAAGGCTCTCAAATGCAATGTTGAAGGGAAAAATGGTGAAATTAAACTTAGGGGGACCTAAGGATAGATGCTCCCAGGTCCAGGTGACTCACAGCTTCTGACCGCACAGGTTACGATACCCGAGCAGAAAATTTGGTCAAAAACCATTTTTTGAGTGGTTGGGCTGATTTGTACAGGGGATGCTGCTGGTTTCTTTGTAAGTTGTTGTCTTGGGCCGTATCTATAGGATTTGAAGTTTGAGGTGTCTTGAAGCCGCAGAGGCTAATAGATCAACAGTTGGATTCCTAGGGAGCTGTTGGGAGCTTTCAGAAGCAAAGTCGCTTGAACAAATTATGTTTTTGTAGCTGCCTGAAGTTGAGTGGAATTAAATGGTAAATCATTCCCTAAATCAGGGGTTTGTGAAATGCTTTATTGAAGACAAGGAATATTCTAAGAAAATGGCTCTGACCTTACAACATTCTGAGCTCAGGGGAACTTTTGAGGGCGTTTCCTGTGCCGAATACAAACAAAATACATTTTTTTTGGGTTTGGGCAAAAATGACTGTTTGGATCCTGGATTTTCTGCAAATTAGCATGAATCTGATAGTTTTGTAGCCTTGAATTTATAGTGGTATATCCATTGACTTTTTGAATTTTTGATTTTCAGTGTGCTCTCGGGAGTTGTTCGAGCACCTAATTTTTGACCTAATTTTTCATGCTTTTTGTAGTATTTGAGGGAATCTTGGCAGATAGATTTTATGGAAGCCCTGGCTCCTTAGATAGCTTTTTGAAGGCCTCGTGATTATGATGAAATGGACACCGACTGTTCATGATTCTGATGCCTGGAGAGCAATCTAACTCTAAAAGAGTGAAAAGTGGAAAAAGAGCTTTTCGACCTTTTTCTGAAGATTTGAGATTTTACAGAGGTTCGAGACTTCGAACTTCATATCTCAAACCTGATGATTTGGAGTTAAGACCAAGGCCAAGGTATGGCCATAGACTTTTCTGGATTCGGATATCGGATGAATTTTTGAAACTTTCTGCAATAGTTATTTCTTGGTCAGGATTTTCACAAATTAGGGAATTGACTAGAGCCAGTATCGAGCTGCTTCTGATTTGTGATGAAGCCTTCTGAGACTAGAGACTTGGGGATGCATAGGATCTAAAATTACATCATTTGGACCAAAGATGAAGCTCTAGTGGTCTTTTGAGGGTCTAGAGGTCATTATTTGAGAGAAAAGGGTAAAATGGTAATTTTTTTACCCACAGGTCGAAAAAAGGTGAAAATAAGAAAGCTTATGTAGGCTAAGAAATTCAGTGATCTGGATGGCAAACAATGTGTATTAAGCCTTTGGAGGGAGAAGGGTAAAATGGTAATTTTTCCAACTGTGATGTTTTATTGCCGAAAAACTTACAAGAGGAAAACTTGCTGACAACATGAATGGAGTCATAAAAAATGGACCCTCAAAGTCCTAATAATGCTTTTTGAATGATATTAGGGTTTGTCCTAAAATGATGCTTTTGGGCTGTAATATGGCTCTTTGATTGATTCATTTGTGATTGAAGCATCTGAAAAGACCTTCCCAGGAGTGACTAACCTTTTAGGGTTCAGGTTGGCTCTTCCTAAGCTATGGATGTTCAAAGTTCTGACATTTATAACTGTTATGCTGACCTTATACCATCACATGACCCAAGACAAAATTTGGGTGATTACAGTAAGAAAATTCAATAAATGGTAGATGATCATCCCAACTTGTTTTTAGATCAATCACATAAGCTCTCAACATGTCCTCCAAAGTCTGTATAGTCCTTTCCGAGTGTTCATTTGACTAGATGAAAAGTTGTACTAAAATTTAACTTAGTTCCCATAGCTTGCTATAAGCTATTCTAGAATCTTGAAGTGAATAATGGATCATGATCTAAAACTACTTCAACTAGAATGCCATGTAGTTTCATGATCTTATCAATGTATAACTTGGTCGGTTTATCAAGTGAGTAGTTTACCCGAACGGATAAGAACTTAGTGGACTTGGTCAGTCGGTCCATAATAACCCAAATAAAATCATATCCCTTCTTGGTCTTAGGTAGTGTACTAACAAAGTCCATAAATATATGTTCCCACTTTTATTCATGAATTTTCAATGGTTGTAACAATCCTAGTGGCTTCTGGTGTTCTGCTTTCACAAGTTGACAAATAAAACACTTTGATACAATATCCACAATTTCCACCTTCATGTCATTCCACCAATAGTAGTCTTTTGGGTCTTTGTACATCTTTGTACTCCCTAGATGAAATGAATATGTTATTCCATGTGCCTCTTCCATGATTTCTGAATCTGATAATCTGAACTCTATGCTATCTTTATCTTGTTATTCAACACAGGCTGTACTCTAAGGTGTGCCATAACACATGCTAACTCACTAGAAGATTTTTTACTTAATTCATTTGCAACCATGTTGGCTTTTCCAAGATGATAAAGGATGGTGCAATCATAATCCTTAATCAACTTAAGCCATCTCCTTTACCGCTAATTCAGATCCTTTTATGAAAACAAATACTTCAAACTTTATGATATGTATAAATATCACAAAGATCTCTATACAAGTAATGCCTCCATATCTTTAGTGCGAAAACCACCATAGCTAATTGTAAATCATGAGTTGGATAATTTTGTTCATAAGGTTTAAGCTATCTAGACGCATAAGCAATAACTTTCCATCTTACATTAAAACCCAATCCAAACTTTTTTTAGAAGCATCACTCTAGATCATATACTTTCCTTCTGTGCTTGACGGTAATCTAAGGACAGGTGCAGAAACCAAACAATTCTTCAGTTCTTAAAAATTGCACTCACATGCCTCACTCCAGTCAAACTTGGCATTCTTCTGCATCAACTTAGTCAATGGTCCAACTATACTATAGAATCCCTCAATGAACCTCCTATAGTAGCCAATCAATCCTAAAAGCTAAGAATCTCAAACACATTCGTAGGTCTAAGCCAACTAACCATAGCCTTTATCCTCTTAGGATATATATAGATTCCATCTTTTGAGATTACATGTCCCAAAAATACTAGGCCTTGTCTAACCAAAACTCATATTTGTTGAACTTCGGATAAAGTTTATGGTCCCTTAAATTCTGTAGTGTAATCTTTAGATGCTCTTCATGTTCCTTTGAACTCTTTGAATAACCAAGGATATCATCAATAAACACAATGATAAATTGATGTAGATAAGGTCTAAACACTTCGTTCTTCAGATCCATAAATGCTACAGGCACATTTGTTAGTCCAAAAGACATGACTAGAAAGTCATAGTATCCATACGTGATACAGAATGCAGTATTGGGTATATCATCTTTCTTAATTTGAAGATGATGGTAACTAGACCTAAGGTCAATCTTAGAAACGACCTTAACACCCTGTAGTTGATCAAAAAGATCATCTATCCTTGATAATGGATACTTGTTCTTCACTGTCACCTTATTTAACTGCCTATAATCAATGCACAGTCTCATAGTTCCATCCTTTTTCTTCATAAACAAAATAGGTATGCCCTATAGTGAAATGCTAGGGCAGACAAAACCTCTATCAATCAAGTCCTGCAACTACACTTTAAGATCAATTGATTTAGCTAGAGCCATATGGTATAGTGCCATAGAAATAGGCTTAATACCTTCTAGTAACTCAATTGCAAACTCAATCTCTTTGTCTAGAGGTAAACCAGGAAATCATAAGGAAACACATCACTGAAATCTCTAACAATAGATATTTATCCAATGTTCACTTCATCCTTCTGCTCATCAATGATGTAAGCTAGGTATCCTAGCCCACCTTTCTACAATAGTCTCTTTGCTCGCAAGGCAGAAATAATATTAGGGAAGCTCTATATTCTCTTGATTATAACCTCAAATTGATTGGGGATACTAATAGT
>JAOXJP010176431.1:0-12558 GCA_025762735.1 Platanus orientalis
GACATCCTACTATGTTACCTGAGGACCACCTATCTCATCTCATGAGATCAAATAATTACCCATATAAAGAAACAAAAATTCATGTGATGACAGAATATTAATTATTATTAATTACATAACTAATTAATCATGCTTATATTTTATGTGAATCGCTTTGTCAGGACACATATTTCCAACACCCTCTCCCTCTTAAGTTCTTCCATCTTTGGTCCAGGACTCATGCCTTCCTGGGTCTATTCATCATCAGAGTGCTGGTGCTCCGTTCGCTCCTTAATCCTATGGCTTAGCTCCCGATTCTCATGCGCCATTTGCTCCATGCTGCGGTTAAGATCCAGTAACCTTTGCTTTAGGCTTGCGATTCAGGCTGCTTCAACTTCTCTCCCCGTATCATCAGCAGATGATGCGTTCCCACAAGCTTCCATCTTTCTAGATTGAGTTTCCACCATAAGACCTTTGTCCTGCCACAATCCTCTTTCATGTGAAGTTCCCACAGATGGCACCGACTGATGATGCTAGGAACTCAATCACCAAGATGGTCCCTTGGTGGCCCTCGATTTGGGATTTTCTGGTCTCGTCCTGCCTACACCCGAGCACAAAATGGCATCTATATGGCACCTACCAACACCCCTCTGACGCCCAAGTCAGGGATCGAAGATTAGAATTATGATCTTTTTTTTGGAAGTTCTTCAACCTACCACTTTGATGGAGGTTCCCTCCTTCATATAGGAGTCCCCTTTTCCCTGTTGTCCATGAATATTCCGAGTTAGTTAGAAAAATGTGGGGGAGTGGTACACATGTCAACGTTGGATTCGACTATTGCTCTGTAGCATATAACTGCCCTCTCTATATGGTCGACTCGGTGATGAATGTTCATTCTCCCTCTCGAAGGTGGTTGATGCTTCTGCCTAGGTAGTCCACTATAATGGATCGATCGGGACTGGGTTACTGATGATTTATTCGATATGGGTCGCTTGGAATTGTGTCACCGATAACTTGATCAGTACGGAAGTCAGTCGGCATTAGGTGTCTGATAACCCACTAGGCATGAAATTGGTCGGCATTGTGTTACTGACGACTCGCTCAGCACAGAGGTCGGTCGGTAATTGGACCAATAACTATTCACTTGGCTTGAAGGTCGATCGGTAGCCGAGTCTCATTGAGGTAGGTTGCTTGAAAATTGGGTGGCAGAATGAGCGGACTGGGATGATTCATCTGGTAAATTGACTCAGTTGGCTCTGGTCTAGATCTTTTATCATCAGATTCAAATAGGAAATTTCATGGTAGTTAAAACTCTATTTGCTACTTAATTACCACTCTTACTACAACACTGTTATCACTATGAAGATTACACATTACATATATTTATTTACATAATTTACTTTTGTCAATTCATAACCTCCAAAGGCAGTGACACATTTTAGGGAGAGAACACTTGTCTCAACCCAAAGAATGAAATTGGGGGGGGGGTAGATTGGCTCCTTGTTAGGACGCCTAGAACTGGATAATGTCATCACCAGAGAGGGGTCATGTGAGAGGCTTTAGTCTCATTCTTTTTTAATTCTTACAACCTCATTGGTATTAGGACTTATGAATCACTAAAGCCTTTGTCTTAACTAGTTCTTGAGACTCCATTTAACTAAAACTTTTTCTTTAGCCTCTTTTTAGCATCAAACTCTGATATGGAATTGACAAGTCTTTGTCATCTTGTGAAGATTTTGACACCAATATTGCATAATTTGGAAAAAAAATTTGACCCTTCTAGGGTCAACAACCATCTTTGGTTCTTTTCTCACCTTATCTGGTGATGGCAAACATCTGGCAATTCAATTAATGCTCCAGGGCTTAGACTCGCAACTGCCTGTGACTGGGTTGTGAATGGCACTCGAGCAACTATGGTTGTGATATGAGTTGCTCATGATTCAGTTGAGTTGATCTTTCTTGCGAATAAATCCTTTTTGTTATTATAATTCATCAGTTGCAACTTCATTCATTTGCCAACAAATGGCCCGTGAATGAATGTCTTTGTTGGTCGTGGCCTCGGTCTGTCATCATGACTTTTAACCACAACTGAAATCCCTCAACGACTAAGATATTAACAAGACTATAAATTGATTGTGAATAACACCTTGTACTTGAAGTTTTACGATTTTTCTCTTTTTAACTCATGCACATACATCATGTAGGATTCATGGCTCCAAACAAAAAAATATTTTAGTGCTGAAAAAGGTGAATCGATCCTATCACTCTTACTCAGAGATTGAGGCTTACGTCTTGGACTACTTTGAGACCCAACTAGTCCATCTCACACCCTCGACCCAATATTGATAGTGGTGGATTCAGATGAAGACAATAATCCTATAGTTAAACTAGACTCTCTAGTTATCAAAAGTGAACTAGGGTTAACCATAGAGCCCATGCCAAGTTCTTCTTTACGCAGGCAAGGTAATTACTTCTATCTTTATCTTGAAAACAATTTCTTTTCTTTTTCTTTTAACAATTCCAATCCTCTTCTAGGTGTACAACCTTCTTTCGTGGATGAGGAACCAACACCATCTGTGTAACATCCTAAAACCAAGATCATATGGTCTAGTTTCTCGAATGTACACCGCAATAAGTGTAACCACCTACTAAGTGCTATATAATAAGACCTCAACATTTCTTTTTATCTTTTCATAATTATCTTTTTCAATTATAGTGGAATCAATTACCTCTTTAAACTTTTGCAGCGAAATCATTAACATAATCTGAATATAAATCCCCACAGTGCTATGTCTATCCCAACAGTAACTAAACATCAAATCTTATTACATCTCATTGAAAATGAAAGCTAAAAACATAAAATAAGCAACTAAGTCTCTAGTCTCACTCAACATCATCTATCCAGCTTAATCTACTCATCACGGTCCTCATCATCTGCATTTTGTTTTCTTTGGGTGAGTTTACAACTTAGTAAACTAAAAGCATAAACTAAACAATATGGAAATATGGCCATGACAAAACAAGAATATTTCGATATTTAAACTAATGATAAAGACATTATACCTTTACTTGTACTTTACCTATAAAATAGTTCATTAGCTTTCGAACAATTAAAACCATTCATTTATCATCATTTATAGTTTTCTTAACAATTTATAATAGTCCTATCATATTAATGATCTTTCATTTTTATTTTTTAACAGTTGCATGTCCTTATCTTTCAATGTATTATCACGTGTTTAACAATTTCAATACTCTAATGGTCAATACTTTGCATTATCTCTTTCGATTTCATGTCTTTCCTTTACAATACAGTCTTTTTTCTTTTCTTCTTTGATTCAATCTTTCATTTAGAGGCCCACCCAATCAATATAGTCATCATATAATCCTGAAGCGGATAGTCATTGATCAAAACTCGCAATGACCGAAGAGTTTCAATACAATCATTGTACAATCCCGAAGTGGATAGTTACTGACCAAACCTTGTAATGATCAAAGAGTTCGATATAGTCATCATACAATCTTGAAGTGGATAACCATTTATTAACCCAAAATGACCAAAGGGTTCAATATAGTCCTTACTTATTTTAACTTGGCAAGTGGGTTCTGTCAACTTAACCCCTTGATATCAAGGTGGCCTCATTCAGAAGCTTTTATAGATTTTCAATGCTTTTTATTTGTCTTTTACCACTTTTTTATCCTTGCAATTATCTTTAATATAATATAAATTTTAGATTTTATACCTTCACAATTTCATATGTTGTTATGAAAAAACAAAACAATCTTTACATGCCTTCAGGTTTAACAATTTCAAGTTTTGTGTACTTAACAATTAGTCATTTCAATGATACTACACATAGGCTCAATAAAGAAGATATTTTATAAACAATTCTAAAACAAAAAGTTCTTGGCCATTCTATAGGATTTCTATGAATTTTAATGCAACAAAATCAATCTTAACATCTTAGACATTATCTCTATTTTTAAAGAATTTTCTTTCATCTTCAAGTTCTTATTTCTTCAATTTTGTTGTAATTCTTTTAATAGAATTTTATGGCTTCTTAAACATAGGTTAAAATCATATTATAGATTTTAAAACATCAGTTAAAATCTTTAAAAAAAAATATTTTCCTTTAGACTCAAACAATAGATTGATTTCAGACCAACAACTTAAAAACTGATAAAAATCCAACCTTTGAAAATAAATGGAAACCAATATTAGAGTTAAATCTAAGAACCTAAATGAAAAAAATTTTAAAGTTTAAGCATTTACTTACAAATCCAATGAATATCTCAAATCAATTTGGTGCTAGAAGCCTTTCCCACGAAAATCCCCCATTTCTTTTTTGAAACCTTAATTTCTTCCCAAAATCCCTTATTTTCTCTTTTTTTCTTGATTCTAATGAGTTTCTAGGGTTTGTAGTTTGAGTTTGGGTCGTTCTTATAGAGATATGAGGTGTCTAAGTTTAGTTGGAAAACTTTTCCATTTAAAACTATAAAAATATGAATTTTTGCATTTAATCACAATTTTTGGACTTTTTGAGTTATTTACAAATTTACCACTGGACTAAAATGGCTCTTTCTTTGTAGGACTTTGTTTTTGGAACCGTTTGTTGTGTTAGACTTTAGACAAAAATAATGAAAATGTATAAGAAAAATCTTGGGTATTACAGGTCTGTAAGCATCAATCCTTGAATCTGATAGCTGTGCTAGAGGAAGGATGAAGTCCTTTGCAATAGTATTAGGTAGTAATTTTGATTTCTTGCTTTTGGCCTTTTCCTCTACATTATAAACCCGAGGCCTCCTTGAGGTAGTTGTAGCAGTGAGTGGTGACTCTGGTGGTACAGTTGTTGGTCTTGTCTTTACCTTGTGATAGAAGTTTGGATATGCAAAGTAGGACTCTATTGCCTTGAAACAATTGTTATCAACAATTATGGTGCCTTTCTTGTTTTGCCATGAATATTTGATACGTTGATGAAAGGTGGATGGGACCTCTTGATATTTATGCATCAACGGTTTGGCAATAAGGGCGTTGTATGTTGTGTTTGCATTAATCATGAAGAATGGAATCCAATCTTCTATGTTTCCAAACTTAGTTTATCCCAAGGGATGTTGTTCATTCGGATTGAATCCCTAGATGACAAGGCTACTAGGTCTCAACTAAGATATATTGATATCGAGCTGTATTAGTGTCTTTATGGGTAGTATGTTTACCACAGATCCACCATCAAATATGATGATGTAACTTGGTCATTTATGTTGCCTGTAATGAACAACAATGAAGATCATCTGAATATCTGTCAGTGTCCTCATATGTAACTGTAGGAATGCAAAGGCCTTCTTGAGTTGCTGTTTGTCAAGATGCTTGAGCAATTTCATCATTCTTGGCAAACTCCTCAGGGTTGCTAAGAGAATAGATTAAAAAATTCTTGAGTTCGGGTGACATGTGCAACACATCATAGACACTCAGAAGAAATTAAATTTTCTTTAAGTGTGCTAACACATTGTAAGGTGTTGACCCGTTGGTCTTCTTTATAGGCTTGATGTGTTCAGTTTCTAGAGAGACCTTCATATTATCGGCTTGCTAGTTGGCAGTGGGAACTCTTGGTGGTTATTGTTTTCCTGACCTTAGGCTTACATGATGCGCTTGCCTTTTCTATGGTTGAGGTCTTGCTTTAGGGGCAATGACCTTTAAGATAGTGAAATTGCATGTCACTATATTTTGGCCAGGAGGTGATTCTATATTTGATAGCTCCCCTTATTTAGTTGTGAAAAATGTGTTGCTGTCATTTTCAGAATCTGAGACCAAGGGTGGCATGTCTCCAAGAATTGATTCTTCCCCCATCCAAACCAAGTATTGTGTCCTCTTCTTGTACTCTATTTAATATCTAGGGATCAAAGGTAGGGTCCTTCTCATTAGTAATAGTGGATTTTTCACTTGCATCTATGTCAACATCCCATTGGTCATATTGTAGGAATTCTATCACAGTCCATATGTATTGAGGATCATACACCTGTAGGATTTCTATCATCTATAGAAATGATATATAAGCATGGTCCATGAAGATACATGGCAGGACATGAGGGTTAAATACTAGTCTAAGGCCTTTACTACCATAGATAATGGGAATAGTTGAAGCAACAAGTGATGAGCTGTTCTAGGCAACCCGCTTTCTAGTAGAAAGTGCTCAATATGATAATGAGGATCTCCAACACCCTCATATAAAATGATGTTGGGTAGTTGGTACCCTTTTACCCTTATAGAAAAGGGGTAAGATAAATTTCATCCCTAATGTCGTGTGGTACCGAAATGCCTTTTGTTCAATACCTGGGTGATTACTTGGTTTGGTGTAACTTAAGCTCTTTATATGTTTAATGCCACTCCGGTTGCTGGAAAGGGTCTGTGTTCTAGCTATCATAAGGCTCCATTCTATACTACATAAATTCATTGACGAACATTACTATCATCGTGTCCCATGTATATATAGAGGGGCCGATAGGTCCATGTACCAATTCAATGCGGGACCATCCAAGGAAAGTGGGAGCATGTGAAGTAACAAATTCTCATTATACATCACTTCCCCACAAAATAACAAATACCTAAATGAGTATCTCCGTGGAAAATTATACCACCCTATGGAGAATGTGCTAAACATGGGAATTCCATACCCTTAGGGAAAAGGTTCCCTGTAAACCAATTCAACACATGGAAAGGATCTTTCATCAAACTTTTGTATCACATTGTTGAGGAATGTTGGCCTCCCTGGCGGTAGAGGTAACCGAGCTAGGGTAGGTGGTGTTGGAGGGAAGACATGTTTGGTCGCCTAAGACCATAAAGTTTTTTGTTCCCTTGCTACATAACCTCACCTATATAAATGATTCTTTCCTTGTGATGATCATGATAGATAAAAGTCTTTTTCGGATTGATCTATGCTCACCCATGAGGTTATGTATACTTTAGGTGGCCTTGCATGTTGCCGTTGAGGTGCAGCTTGCTTGTTCATGATGGAGCCCATGTTTCATGAAATGACTATTCCAAAAAGATCGTCATTAGAGGATGATTCCAATGTGAGTTCCTTTAGCATATATTCTTGTAGCGTGATTGGAAAATGCATGGGTTGTTCTAGTAAGTCGATGGGTTCAACTACTAGGCTATCTTCCTTGGCCTTAGAATTTTTTCCTTTCTTTTTTACAACCCCTTTCATTCTTAGTGGACGCTTCTTCTTAACACACTTAATTATATTATTCTTGAGAGGGTTTGTGGCTACTTTATTAGATAGAAGTCTCCCTTTACTGGAAGCTTTGCTTTCAAAGACAATCCATTCACCTTCATCATCAGAACTATCGGTAGACTTGTCCTGTAGTTCATAACCCTCTGTTTCATATACTTTATTAGACATGAAAATAGAATTAGTGGTGGAAGGATTCTTAGTATTGGCATTAAGAACTATGTCACCCTTGTCGATTTGGGCCTGTTGTTTTTTTTAAAGATAATCATTTGTGCATTTTGTGCCCCAGCAAGTGGTGGTACTTGTAATCTTTAGGGTCATTAACCTTGTTCGCTTCCTCAAGTCTCTTAGAGTCTAGTAGGACAATATCCCTAGTTTCAATGGTCTGATAAAATAAACTTTCTAGGTCACTCTCTGGGAATGTGTACATCCTCTCTTGTCGTTCTTTGATCGACAATATCTTGGGAATAGGCTTCTCTTGTGTTGTCTTTGCCTTTTTCTTGACTACAAGCCTGGTAGGTTGTTTCTTGGTAACAATCATTGCAAATTCCATCTTGTTTACCACTGTCTTATTCCTTCTTGCTCTTTTATGCGACATAATCTTTTTTTTCGAGATCGTGTGCCTTTGATATCAGGTCATTGAATCATGTAAAGTTTTGAGGAGTAAGGTTAAGTGATAAATCATAATTTAGATTACCTAAAAGGATATGAATGAGCTTGTGAGTAGAAAAATTGTGCTTGTTGGAATAGGTAAGGTTCTACCATTGATGAATATAGTCGGTGACTAGCTCATTTTCAAGTTTCTTTTTGTCAACAAGATCTTGCAGCCCAAACGTCTTGTGTGCACTCCAAAATTGATGAACAAATTCTGACTTCATTGCATCCTAGTCTAGGATTGAACCAGGTCGGAGGTTCGAGTACAAAGTAAAACTTTCCCCATCTAAAGATTAGACGAATAGCCTAAGAATTAAATCCTTTTGATTTTGTAGTTGCCCACACCTAGATTCAAACTAAGCCACATGTTGCTTTGTGCATGATGTTCCATTGAATGTTCTGAATTATGGTTGTACAAAGTTAAGTGGAAACTGTAGATGATTGATGTATCCAGGATAAGGTTTGGATGTGGTGTAAATGTTATCCACTTCCTTTTCTTTGTGTTTCTTAAACATTTGCAACATCATAGTTTCCATTTTTTCCATCATTTATGGATCCATTACTGATGGAGCAAAATGTGCATCCATATTCTGCAATAGTACATATGAGTTTCAGGTGTAACTTTGCCTTCTATAGTGCCCTTGTGGAGGTGGGTCTTGCGGAGGACCCTGTGGAGGTGGTCCCTGTGGAGGAGGACCTTTTGGGGGAGGGCTTTGTGGGGTGGGCGGACCTTGTGGAGGAGGTCCTTATGGTATGAAAGGATTTGGGCTGCCACCATAGGAAGGTGTTTCCCCCGCCATTGATGTTTGAATATACTCTAATGTGAACTAGGGTAATACCTGTTAAGTATAATGTACTATTAATTCCATTCCAAAGATAGATTTGGTGTATATGGGAAGGTTCTATGTCACATTGAATGTTTGAGTTTGTAAAGTGTGAAGGACAAAAACCAACCACAAGCTACACCAAGAAACATCAGAACATGAAGATGAAGTTCCACAAGCTACTCAAAGATAAATTCAAGACAAGAAAAGAACTTTGAATGGTCAAGGCAACTGCACAAGTGCTAAAATAGGTAAAAGACAAGCCAAGGACTTTTCCCAAAATGATTGAATTCTCAAGTGTCTCAAAGAGACCATGGTGAGGAGGACCTTAATGAACAAATATGATCCTAGGTTAAGCTTCACACCAATGTTGAGTTCACAAGGTGGGTGAAAAAAATTCAAAAAATCAAAAGAAAGTAAATTGGCAGGTTTGAAATCTCGAGTAGACCTTTGAGCACTCGAATTTGCTTGGTCTGGGTAGTCTAGAAACTAACTAGATTTGAGTGCTTGAATTGGGAGCTTCGAACGCTTGAATGACTTGGTTCGAGCGCTTGAATAGGTCATCTGAGCACTCAAAACCCCCAAATTTTGGAAAAATTTCAAATCATTTTGACGATTTGAAAAGAGTCATCAAGGATCAGAATGAAGGTGATTTTGCACTATAAATAGCTGTCTTAATCACCATTAAAACCAACTAATGATGATCAATTGAACTAGCCATTATTAAGGGAGTAATGAGCTTTAAAAATGCTTGTCTATGCCATACTATTGGTATATCTTTATGTGAGAGTTAGCCACACAACTTAGGTGAGTATTTATTGGATATTCCTATTTTGCAAGTTGTGTTAGAGTGATAGACACTTAATCTTGAAGTCTAGGAGAGAGTCAAAATTGCTTCTATGTAAATTCTAGCCTGGGAGCTCTCAAGATTGTTTACAATAGTCATATTTTCCAACCAAGAGGCTTGAGAATTACACACAATAAATTATGTTATAATCAATCTTTCACTAGAGACACCAAGAAAAATCTACTGAAGACATGGGACTTGAGCACTCGTCGAAGATATCGGGTGTGGTACCTTACTTCACGTGATCTACTAGAGGAGGTTGAGTAAGTTTGTTGATTTACTTCTGAAATAGTGTTAGACTATTAATAAAAAATCAACTAGGCTTTGTGAGTGAGCCATTTAATAGTGGGTATAGGTCAAAGTGCCAAACCACTATAAATCTCTGTGTTATTTTTGTTGTGTTTCCACTTCATCTTATTTGTGCTTTAAATTTATCTTATTTATGAAAGTTGCACAATTACAAGGCATTGAATGCAATCATTTATGTAGTAAGCTAGGAAAAATTTAGGAGAATCTTTAGACTCTAAACTCCAAATGAATCATGGGACCTCCTTGAGGTTACCCATGGAGGTACAAGCATGGTGAAGCAATCTAAGCTCTAAATGCTCACCTCAAGCTTTAAGATCTTACGTATAGAGGATGATGAACAGTTCATCGATTTTCGTACGAAGCTTCACGACATTGTTAATTTAATAAGAGGTCTTAGAGAAGAAGTAAAGCATTCAAAATTTTTTAGAAACATCCTTAGGTCTCTCCTAGAAAGATTCTACCCAAAGGTAACTGCTATAAAGGAATGCCAGAATCAAGAGACTATGAAACTAGAAGAGTTGATTGGGTTAATTCAAGCATTTGAACTAAAACTTAGACCCCCAAACAAAAGGAAGAGCTTAGCCTTGAAAGTAGAAAAACAATCTTGCTTTGATAATGATTTGAACATAGATGTGGCTTTGGTGTCCAAGAACTTTAAGAAAATTTTTAGGTCCATTAACTTTAGAAAGAAACAATTCTCTAGAAGACTATAGAAAATTTTTAGAAGAAATGAAATGCCTAAAGAAGAATCCACTTGCTATAAGTGCAAGGGAAAAGGACATTTCACTGCTGAATGTGCCAACAAGAGAAAATTCAAGAAACCCATAAAAAAAGGCTATGGCTATCACATTGGATGATGATTCAGATGAATCCAATAGTGAGCAGAAAGTAAATGAAGATTAGTCTTCACAAGGCATTAGAGCCTTTGTTGCCTTCATTAAGAGAACTCAGGATGACTCTCAAAGTGAAGAAGAAGAAGAAGAAGAAGAAGAAGAAGAAGAAGAGGAAGATTTTTAAGAAGTTATTGAGAAGCTATACCAAGAAAGCATGGACTTAGCCAAACTCAATAAAAAATTGAAAAAGGAAAAACCAAGAATTAGTTGAAAGAACTAACTCCCTTGAAGAAACTATCTCCCAAATGCTACAAAATCCACCAAAAAATCTAGAAGATAAAGAGAACACCTATTATGAGACTCTTTTGAAAGAATAGGAAGAGCAAGCTAATAAAATGCTATTACTTGAAATGAAGTTGAATGAGATGAATATAAACATGTTTCATGAAAAGGAAAATGCTAAGAAACTATATCTTACTTGTTTTGAATTAACTCCAATAAATTAATGTTGAGCTACCAAATCATGTAAAAGATCTAGAAGAGCAAAAGGGGAGGCTTCTAAATCTCCTTTCCCAAGGCAATGAAAAATTTGAAAGGATGATAAGCATGGGAAAAGAAACTGGCGACAAAAGTGTTAATGTAAATTATCAATTCCATAATTTGTAAAATACATGGAGTGGTAGATTAGGCATGGCATGAGTACACTGCATATTTGTCATGTCTGTAATCATCAAGTGATTGGTTTCCAAGAAGAAAGACAAGTTCCAACCATTTGAAGTCGAGGATGATCCATTCCCAAAATTGCCAAGATTTAAAGACTTGAAGAGCCAAGGTTCATCAAGCTCAGGAAAGGTTTGTAAAGGTATATAATATGATAGACATAGACTAAAAAGATCAAAAGTCCTTTGCTTAATCTTATAGACCAACTCATGCCACCTACATAAGTCCCCAAGTGTGTGGGAGTAGGTTTAAGGCTTAATGGTAGAAAAACAGGGGAATCAGATCGATCCGGGGGGTGTCGGATCAATCCACACTTAGCGGATCAATCCGTTACTTACCAAATTGATCTGACAAGGCTCGAGTGTCTCAGACTAATACACCAGATCAATTCGGGGATGCCAGATCGATCCATGTGGATCAATCTGACATAGCTGGATTGATCCACCATCACAAAAATTCAAAAAATATATATTTATCTACTTCTGCGATGACCATTGGGGCAGATGCCATATCAAGGGTGCATGACTGTGCTCATCCCCTATAAATATGAAAGAAGCTCAAATGAGCTCTCTAACACACAAAATTATATTGAACACAAAAGAGAAGAGAGAACTAAGGCATTTACACCTCCCAACTACCAAAGGTTCAAGTTAATGAGCATTGATTGAAGATTAAAGAGCCATTAAGTGCTTCCCTAGCACTCCACACTTGAAGAACAAGAAGAGGGAATTAAGGTGAAGCAAAGAGGCACTCTTGGAAGCTCAGTGGCACACTAGCTCAACAAAGGAGCAACCACCTTCATGTACAACAAGCAATACACAAGCCTAGTGAGGATAACTTGTATTGATTTCATTTTATATTGAGACCATAGCACCCGCCGGAAACACTAGGTGTAGACTATAGCACTACCACAGGAGACACCGATAGTGTAGACCATACTTGCCGAAGACACCGGATATAGATCACTCCCGTCAGAGATACTGGGTGTAGAGCTTGCTTTTGCAAGTAGTAGGTTTTGAAATTTTAACCTTAATTATAATGTAATTCAATCTTAATAAAATTTTGGTAGCTTGGTAGTGAGCTTTAAAAGTGGATGTAGGCCCGAGTGCCGAACCACTATAAATATTGTGTTGTGTGTTTGCTTGTGGTGTGAATTGTCTCTT
>JAOXJP010176442.1:0-12558 GCA_025762735.1 Platanus orientalis
GTCTAACATCCTACTATGTTACCTGAGGACCACCTATCTCATCTCATGAGATCAAATAATTACCCATATAAAGAAACTAATTATGTGATGATAGAATACTAATTATTATTAATTAAATAATTAATTAATCATACTTATATTTTATGTGAATGGCTCAGGACACATATTTCTAACACTCTATTCCTAGGAGTCTTGTTTGGTTTTAGAACATTGGTTCCCTAACCAATTCCGGTCATGTCACCCTTATATTTTTCTATGTTTAGCATATTTTCAAATTTATCTTTTCCTTGGGCAATTATCCCAATGGATCTTTGATTTTTCTCTTCAAGAGTTTTAATATTTCTTTTAAGCACATCCATATCATTGTGAAGTTTTTTGTTTATTTCAATTAGCTTCATTTTCTCTTCCTTTTCTTTAGAAAATTTTTAATTTAATTTTTTAGCTCTTTTCTAAATATTTTGATTTTTTTTTAATTTTTCATTTTCTTCTACAAGAATAACATTCAACTTAAAAAATTTATCATTTTCTAAATGAATCAACTTTTCTTTTAATTTCTTATTTATCTCTCGAAGACTTGATTCCTTAGGGGAATCATTTCTCACAAGCTCATGGGGGAACTAGATTGAACCTGAAGAAGAGACTGTTCCTAGGAATTTGACTTTTCAATCAACTCTTATAATTGTTTTTTTTTTAATTTCTTTTTGGTCTTTGTTAATTTGTTTCTCTTATTGTAAAGTTCATTATAGGTATCTAAAAGGTCTTCCTCATCACTTTTTTTTCTTTTTCACTATTGTTACAATAGTTTCCCTCAATATCATTTGAAGGTTTAGTGAAGGCAGTCAGGACTTTATAAGTACTTGAAGATTCATCTTCATTGTATGATGACTCATCATCCGATTCATCGAACTCTTCATCCCATGTAGCTACCATAACCTTGTTAAATTTGTCTTTCCTATTGGTACATTCAGAGGCTATATGACCGAACCTAGAACACTCATAACATTGAGTTTTTTTCCTTTGTAGAATATTCTCTTGTTTGCTTATTTGGAGGGGAGCCATTTTTCATGATTCTTTTAAATAATTTTATAAGATCTCTTACGAATTCTAGTTCCTCGTCATTACTAATTTGACAACCCTTAAGTACATAGTCCTCCTTGGGGGTTTGAGCTTTAATTCAAAAGTTTGTAAAGAACCTACAAGTTCTTCAACTTGAATTTTGTCAATGTCTTTCCTTTCTTCAATGGCAATGACTTTGGAGTAGAATTTCTTAGGAAGAGATCTCAAATTTTTTCTAACTACTTTGGAATTAGACACCACCTCACCTATTCCCCACATGGAGTTGACTATTTCTTGAAGCTTGCTATAAAAGTCAATGAAATATTCGCCTTCTTCCATTCTAAGGGTCTTGAGCCTAGTAGTCAATATTTAAAGCTTAGATTGCTTCACTGTGCTAGTCTCTTCATGTGTTATCTCAAGGAGATCCCATGCTTCGTTGGCCATTTTCAAATTACAAATCCTTTGAAACTCCACTTGACTTATTGCACTCACAATGATATTTAATGCCTTGTAATTTGTGGTGTAAGAATTCTTTTTACCAGTAGACCATTCCATTTTATCATTTTTACGTGTAGTCCAACTAGTCATGACAGAATCCCACAAAGACACATCCTTTGCCTTAAGATACAAACGCATCCATGTTTTCTAGTAGGTATAGTTGAAACCATCAAAATAAGGTAGAGTAGGAATAGACATTCCTTCTACACTTTTAGCATTAATCCTCTATTCAAACACAATCTAGGATCTAAATACTAGGATCTTTAACTTAAGATGTTAAGCCCAATACAGAGCAACTTGCTCTGATACTAATTGAAATCCGAAATGGGATCCTGGAGGGGGGTGAATAGGATCTCTACACTTATTTAATTTTTTTAAGAATTTAAATCCTTCTTTAATTTACTTTTAGATTGATTTAAAATATAATGGAAAGTAAAAAAATTTACTAAATAAAATAATGAAAAGAAAAGTAAATACAAGAACATACAAATTTAAAGTGGTTCGACACTTCAGGCCTATGTCCACTAACAAACCGGTTCACCCTTGAAACTTAATATTTTTATTAATAGTTCTAAAAGCCATTACAGGAGAAAATATTAAACCTAAAACTTACCTACAAGTTCCATAAAATCCTCCTCCTTGTAGATGTGCTCTCAATGTCTCTGGTGGGCATGCCCCGATTCAAAGACTCTAATGGACAATTAACCGCACTTGGCTCTGACAAGTGCTTCACAAGAATCCGCCTTTGGTGGTTCCGGCAAAGGCTACAAGTTTGTTAGAAATTGTAAAACTCATTCTGCACTAGAATGTCTCTTTGTAGATTGATTTGATTATGGTGTACACACACTTTGGAGAAATAAAGGTTTTACTATAGGAATGACTCTCCAAAATTCCAAAGAAAAACTTTAATCATATCATTAACAATGGTTTTTACTGTTATTAAAAGCTCAAGGTGGTTTGCATACTCTCTTTAAGGATTTACAAAGGTTGGCTCAAGAATGATGGATTTTCATGTAGAATTCAAGGAGAGTTTTTCATAGATTTTTCCTTACTTTAATGCTTGGGATATAATACCTATTTATAGTAGAAAATCCTCTTCAAAGAGTCTTTCAATGACTATAAAAAATGGTAAAAAAATTAGTTGTTTGAGACAACTCAAAAATCTAGAAAACCAGATTTCCCTCCTATGATCAATCATAGCAAACTCTCTATGATCAATCATAGGAGAAGTTTTCATTTTTAAAAAGTTATCTTTGAGCCCTTCAATTTGAGTACTTACGGGTCTCGAACGGACATTGGAATCAAAAGTTATGACCATTTTAAGTTGGATAATTTTTTTACTTTTCTTAATTTTTGCTAATGGTCTATCATTGGTCTAATCAATGTGTGACATTCTCTAGAGTTTGTGTGGGTCTTTCTTACCCATTTTAAGTCCATCTAAGGTCATAAATGGTCCAACCAATGTGAAACATTTTCCAAAGTTTGTCATTCTAATTCCATTGGTCCATAAATCCATTTGGACCATACTTGGTGAGACCTTTTGGAACAACCAACCCATCATATGGTCCATCTATGGTTCAACCCAAACCCACTTACCAAACATTTACTAATTTTCCTTTGAATATAGGATTGGCATCTTAAGGCGACTTTGTACTAGAGCTTGAGACATCTTGGAATCTTCAATGAAGCTTGTCTCTTGATGCTTGTAGTCTTCTATACTTATTAACTTGAGGCTTCTTTAAGCATTGATCGAACTTGACTTGGACTTACATAGATTTACAATCACATAATCGGTCCAATACATTGACCACACTACACTACATGTACTTACTAGTTTTGAAATGGAATTGACAATACAACAAAAGAGCTAACAAAATATACCTCCATCGTGGGTGTTTGGCGAAGGAGATGGACTACAAAGTGATGGACCTCGATGATGGCATACCATAAGAAAAGATGCATCATGATGAACCGTGAGCAACTAGGATGCATCATGAGTGTAGTATATTGTGATGGTGCATCAAGAGCCAAATGAACCATGATGAGGGTGTATCACGATAGAAGGTGCATCATGATGAGATAGCCATCCCGATAAAAACACCATCGTGATGGAGGCTCGTTAGGGTCCAAAATCGTGAAGGAACTTGCATCACGAAGAAAGCCCATCATGGTCCAACACCGCGAAGGGACTTAGCACGTGAAAAGCCTGCTCGCGATTAGATTGAGCTTCTTCGTGATAGGCCTAGTTTACTTAGGATGAAGCTTGTGGCCCAAGCTAGTCCATACAAGCCTGTTTAATCACCTTAAGAAGGGCATTCGCGATGAAATTGGCTGATTGATGTCCACCAGAAAGTGGACATGTATGAGAGTGGGTGAGAGTTGTTTGGCCATTATAAAAGCCTAAAGATGGGATTGAAAACCCATAAGTGGGAGAAGAAAAAGGAGGTAGAGAAAGGGGGAATAGAGAATAGGAGCTAGAAAGGGAAGAAAAGAGAAGAGACGATGAACAAATGGCCATAGGCTAAGGAGGTTTGCCATGACTGTCAAACAAATCTCTCTCTCTCTCTCTCTCTCTCTCTCTCTCTCTCTCTTCTGCTCATGGACCTTGAGTCCGTTTTGCACTTAGATTTGCTACTCTCTTAGAAGGGTTAGGCTTGAGTCCATGAGCTCAAATCCTCCATGGAATCAGTCATTCTTAGAAAACAAAAACTGTGATGGAGGTGTAAGCATTGTCTTCGTAACTCATTTTTGACATATGATGTTCACCTTCATTGGGGGAAATTCTATCAAAAATTTTCCTAAAATTTGGATCAGTTTTGTCATTTGTTTTAGGCATACCAACTACTAAGGGCAATTAGTTGTATGAGAGGTATCGTGGTCTCTCTAGGGAGTACACCTAGTTGAGAGACAGGACATGGTCTGAGCTTGATTGTATTTTGGGGTTAGTTTGGATTACGGTCTCTTGTACATTAAATGAGAGGCCTCGACTATCCTCAAAAAATGTGATAATGACACCTCTATTATGCCTCATATCAATCTGGTAGAACTATATCTAGCTTAATTCTCCTATAAAGGGGGTATGTAAGAAGTCTGAGGACAGAAAAACTGATGGCATAGCTAAAACCTATAGAGCCAAAAATCCATTCTATTATGTTATTGAATTTACTAAACTCAGCAATTTTTTGTAGGTGATGTGACATCTAGCATCGCTACAGGATCCAACACCTTCCAACCAACCAATCAATTGGTCTTTGTTTCTCTCCCCATTGTGTGTAGTGATTGGGTTCTCTCTTGTAGAGAACTTAATAGTGGCTCAATAAGATCCTCATTAATTCTTAATACTCATTTCCTTGATAGGGGCTCGTGAAAATGACATTAAAGTAGATGTGTTGTCTCACACCAATAGAGTGGTACTAAAGTAAATAGCTAAAAAACTATCCCCAAAGTAAATGAGTACCAAAGCTGTAAAATTATAATAAAAAACGAGGGACTTTGTACAATCAAATGTTTTGAATCTCTAATCCAAATGGGACAACTCATCACAATAAAAAGACATAACAATCATGTCTGAATGGAAAATAGGATGCATAGACGAGAGTTATGTCTATATAAACGAAAGCCACCCTTGGTCTTGTGTGTCTATACTCATTCATTCCTTCCGATTTCGCATTCCATACCCCTCCCTTCCTAACCGATCATGGCTTCAAGGAATCAACTTGGGTGTATCACCTTTTTAATTCTGTGTTCTTTGGCTTCCCAAGCCATGTCGCGCACGCTCCATGCGGTGTCCATGACCAAGATGCACGAGCAATGGATGGCTCGTCATGGGCGTGTGTATAAGAACTCGGAAGAGAAGGTGAAGCGTTTCCTTATATTCAAGGAGAACGTTGAGTTTATAGAGACTTTCAATAGTATGGGGAACCAATCATACAAACTAAGCATCAATAAATTTGCAGACCAAACCAATGAAGAGTTTAAGGCCACTCATAACAGATACAAGATGTCTTCCCAGCCAAAGTCAACGAAAGCCTCATCCTTCAGGTATGAAAATGTGACTGCAGTACCCTCTATCATGGATTGGAGAAATAAAGGAGCTGTTACATCCATCAAGGACCAAGACGACTGTGGTAAGATCTTTCGATCCTTTTTAACTTCAATATAATAGATTAATGATAGCCTCCATATCTTCAAGCTTGTTAACCCTTATATTTATTAAATGCAAAAAAAAAAATTATAGGATCATGTTGGGCATTCTCAGCAGTGGCAGCCATGGAAGGGCTTACCCAAATCAAGACTGGGAAGTTGATGTCCCTGTCTGTGCAAGAGCTAGTGGACTGCGATAACAAAGGCAGGGATCAAGGCTGTGACGGTGGCTTCATTGATGGAGCCTATGTATTCATTAAACAAAACCGAGGCCTCGCAACCGAAGCTAATTACCCCTATAAGGGAGTTCTTGGGACTTGTAAAACCAAGAAGGCAGCAGCCAAACTTACAGGTTACGAAAACGTACCAGCCAACAACGAGAAGGCTTTATTGAAGGCTGTTGCCAACCAACCAGTTTCTGCTTCCATTAATGCTGATGGATCAGAATTCCAGTTCTACTCAAAGGGTGTCTACACAGGAGGCTGCGACACCGAATTGGACCATGCTGTTACAGTAATTGGTTATGGAACAGATGAAGATCGGACCAAGTATTGGCTGGTCAAGAACTCGTGGGGCACAGGATGGGGGGAGAACGGTTACATGAAGATCCAACGCGATGTTGATGAAGAGGAAGGTCTTTGTGGTATTGCTATGGACGCCTATTATCCAACAGTGTAACATGTGAATAAGCTATGGATGGACGTCTAATTTTCAGTTGTATTGTAAGTTTGATGCTTCTAATAATGGGAAGTTAGTTTCTTGGTTTGGCTTTACTGTGCAATTGGTTACTTAAGCCTGTCCTACCCTGAATACTCAAGCAGAAAACAACGCAAGAAATAATCAAAATACCAATTAGAACTTGTTTGGAAAAAGCATCAAAGAAGGATTTCAATGAACTGACTCCAGCCGTGCAAATTCACCAAGTTGACCTATAGGTGGATTGTTAAACCTGCTTTGTCAAGTGTTCACAACTTTGCATGAAATAAAATTAATTTGTGACCTACGTACATAGCTGCATAACTTAAAGCAGCCAAGCAGGGGAGAGAGAGAGAGAGACGTAGGTTCGGATCCTGTCCGGGCTGTCATGGCTTGTTAGGATTTGCCTGGCCTAACAGGTCGGTGCCAGGACATCACCAAAGAGGACCAGTTTGGTTTTTGTCCGACCTCCTTTTTTTAGATGACATGTCGAATTGTTTAGGTAGACAGGTCTTAACAGGACATAAGAAGGCCCAACGGGATCCAAACTGGAGAGAGAGAGAGAGAGAGAGAGAGAGAGAGAGAGAGAGAGAGAGAGACTCAAAAGTAGAGGTATGATTTGACTAGTTTGAAATTCAAACCTCAAGGGTGTCAAATCACACCAACTTTTATAAATATGATTCAGCCATTTGAACTGTAGAAGATTGTAAGCGATTCGAAACGTGAGGTGTATAAGGTTATAAGGGTAAGAAAAGTGTTTCAATTCAAAAATTAAGTGTCCAAAAAAGGAATTAATTCAAAAACACATCACGTGTAAGTCCGGGAAGCACGTTATACAGTAGTCACATCAATTTTGCTCATAGATAAATTGCTCCCGATCGTGGTCAAGAAAGGAAAAAAGACTAGCCAAATTGTTGGAGTTCATACACATGGGCTTTAGCGCCTTCAGTAGAAGTGACAATAAGGATAAAGACAGAGTGGTGTATCCACCAAGAGCACGAAGTTTCTATGGATCACACCTTATGTTGACAATGACTGTAGGAAGTGGTTTCTTATTGGCGGACCAACTCCACTTCCCTCGCAGGGAAGACTTCTATAGGATTTGGGTGAAGATCCTTTGCTTCGTGTGTGTATATATATGTATGAGATGTGATCAGCAGCAGCAAAATTGCTGTAGCTTTTAAGTAACACAGCAAAAAAGCATGGGTATTTTATCTTTAAAAATGGGTTGTTTTGTCTTTTAACATGGGGTTTTTGTCTTTTTGTGTTCTTTTTTGTCGTGCTACTTAAAAGCTATAGCAACACTTGTTGTAGCTGATCATTTAGCTATATATATATATATATATATATATATTGAGTATTGCAAGTGACACGCCGTGATAAAAAGCATTCAAATATAATAATGTCACTTCATTTTATCCTCTTTGGTACTGATTTTCTCACCTTTTTTGTCCTCCAAACATTACTTTGTGGGGAAAATAACACAAGCAACACCAAAATGAGCAACAGAGTCTTGTATATATAGTTGTGGATTATGTCTGCTCTCCTCTGAATGCCTTAAGTCCATTAAGCGTTAGGGGGCGGACACATCAGTGCGGAAAAATGAACACCTCCCAAAAAGTGTAAATCACTTTTTGATGCTGATATGTCCACTCCTTAATGTCTAGTGGACCTAAGGTGTTCGTAGGGGAGCGGACAAAATCTGCTTTGTATATACATATATGCATGTATGTATGACTTGGATGTAGGCAACTTTGCTAAACCACATAATTCTTGTTACTTCTTTTTTGTTTATTAATTTTTTTCTTCTTTTATTTATTAATCTTGTTGTTCTATACTTAAAATAATTGGTAGTACGTAGAGTTTCATTTATTGTAAGGATATTTTTTTAACACGTACAATATCAATATTGGTCTTTGTGTTTGCACATGTTGGAGATAGTTGTTGAGTGTGACTCGAATTCTACCTTGTGTTCTAGATGCTATTAATGTCTTAGAGAAGTATTGGTGATCAAGCCACGCGTTCTCCGGTCGAACTCGGTGGTGAGCTCTCTAGGGGGTTGTAGGAGGGCAACACGCACCCTACTTAGGGGTTTAGGGGCAAAGGCAATGGCACTTCTGGTAGTGTTGTTGGACATGTTGATTTTGATTATGCTGAAAATCTAGATAGGAAGAGGTCTCTGTCATGGTATGTCTTCACTCTTTGGAATGGTATCATCAATTGGAGACAACTTTACAGTCCACAGTTGTCTTGTCTACTACTAAGGTAGAGTATATGGCAACTACAGAGGCAATAAAGGAAGTTATTTGGCTAAGAGGTTTGGTTGGTGATCTAGGGTTCTAGCAAGAGTAGATTACTGTGTATTGTGATTGTCAGAATTCCATACATCTGACTAAAAATCATATGTACCATGAGAGGACCAACCATATTGATGTTAAACTTCACTTTATTCTAGATGTGGTTTCTAAGGGTGCTATCTTAGTGAAGAAAATTGCTATAACAGAGAATTTAGGAGATATGATAACCAAACCCATTCCTCCAGTCAAGTCAAGCATTGCTTGGACTTGATTGGTTTTGGTAGTACCTAAGTGCCCCTAGGGGGCTTGTGTGAGGATGGCTAGAGGAGTTTCTGTTTTATAGTGATTGATGAAATTGAAGCCAAGGTGGAGATTTGTTGAGTGTGGCTTGAATTCTACCTTGTGTTCTAGATGCTACTGATGTCTCAGAGAAGTACTGGTGATCAAGCCCAACCCAACCCATTTTCATGGTCCGACCTGCAACCCGGTTCTATTATCTTTTGTGTAACTGCATATATAAGATGCTTTAGGGTTTTCTGATGTGTGGATCTAACTTTAATAGAGAGAGAAAATGGTGAAAGGGTGTATTTGGGGCTTAGGGTTTAAGAGCTTGATTTCCTTGTAATCTCCTTTGATTGATAGTGAAATTTTTTGTCGTCTTCACCCATGGATATAGGATATAAGCCGAACTACATATATCATTGTGTTTCTATGTGCTTTGTGTTTCTTGTCTATTTTATTTTTTTCTTTAGTTTGTGGGTTTAGTCGCAACAAACTATCGGAGCTATTTGGTTGTTTCGATCTTAAATGGCGGCAAAGTTTGACATAGAGAAATTCGATGGGAGGAATGATTTTAGCCTCTAGCAAGTGAAGATGTGAGCTTTACTTGTTCAAGAAAGGTTGATGAAAGCATTGAAGGGCAGAGATTCTCTACCTGAAACCATGTCGAACGATGATAAGGATGAACTGATGGAAAAGCCACACAGTGCGATTCTATTGTGCCTAAGCAATGAAATTCTACGATAAGTTGTTTAAGAGGAGACGGTTGTTGGATTGGGCTCAAGCTAGAAAGTTTGTACCTGACGAATTCTTTCACAAACCGTTTGTATTTAAAGAAATGGTTGTTTACTCTCCAAATGCACTAAGGTATGCCCATTAAAGACCATCTTGATGAATTTAATAAAATTATTTTAGATTTAAGAAATATTGATGTCAAAATAGATGATGAGGATCAAGCTATAATTCTGATGTATTCTTTACCACATTCTTTTGAGCATTTTGTTGATACCATGATGTATGGGAGAGATACTTTCTCTATGGAAAATGTCGGGACAGCCCTAAACTCTAAGGAGTTAAAGAAGAAGGAGTCTGAGGGTATTGCTGAGAGCTTAGGTGAGGGATTAGCTGTGAGAGGAAGAACACAAGAGAAAGAGTCTAATAGCAGAGGTTGGTTTAGATCAAAATCTAAATCCAGAAAGTTGAAGTGTTTCTATTGTCACAAAACATGGCATTTTAGAAAAGACTGTCCAGAGCATAAAGGAAAAAGAAAGGAGAAAACCTCTGATTCAGGGAATGTTGATGGTGTTGTAGAGGACAATGGTGGTGATGTTCTATCAATTACTGATGGTAACCTAATTGGTGATTGGATTCTTGATTCGGGTTATACCTACCACATTTGTCCCAATAGAGAATGGTTTATTACTTATCAATCAATAGTTGGTGGTAAGGTTCTGATGGGAAATAATGTAGCCTATAAGGTAGTAAGGATAGGTTCAGTTCAAATTAAGATGCATGATGGTATTGTGAGAACTTTGTCTGATGTCATACACACTCTAGAACTAAGAAAAAGTCTAATTTTCTTAAGTATACTAGTCTCCAATGGCTATACTTATAAAGCTAAAGGTGGAATTTTGAAGATCTTGAAGAGTGCTCTTGTTGTGATGAAGGGACTAAGGAAGAATGTCATTTATTTGATGCAAGGTAATACCGTTACAGGTGTAGTTGTTGTATCGACTTTGTACTCAGATTCAGACATCACCAGGTTGTGGCATATGCAGTTAGAGCATATAAGTGAGAGGGGTATGGCAGTGTTGAGCAAACAGAATTTGCTAGTGGTAAGAATATAAGAAAATTGGACTTTTGTGAACATTGTGTTTTTGGGAAGCAACGTAAGGTTGCATTTAGTACGACTGTTCATAGAACCAAGGGTACCATAGATTATATTCATTCGGATCTTTGAGGTCCTTCTCGTGTTCCTTCTCTAGGTGGTGGAATGTATATGCTGACATTAATTGATGATTTCTCTCGGAAGGTCTGAGTATTTATTCTGAAGCCCAATAATGAAATATTTGTTAAGTTCAAGCAATGGAAGGCTTTGATCGAGAAGTAAACAGAGCAATAGGTCAAGCGCTTAAGAACTAACAATGGCATGAAATTCTATGGAGGTTCTTTTAATGAGTTTTACAATAATGAAGGATTGTGAGACACCATACAGTCAATAATAGATCACAGTAGAATGGTATTGCAGAAGTGATGAATAGAACACTATTGGAGAGGGCAAGGTGTATGCTTTCTAATGCTGGGTTATCTAATAAATTTTGGGTTAAAGCTGTTAACACAGCTTATTTTTTGGTGAATAGGTCACCATTAACTGCTATCGAGTGTAAGATTCCTAAGGAAGTCTGGTTTGGTCCTCCTGCTAGTTACACTGATTTAAGAGTGTTTGGTTGTCCTGCTTATGCTCATGTGAATGAGAATAAACTGGAGCCAAGAGCAAAGAAGCACATATTTCTAGGATATGCAGATGGGGTGAAGAGATTTAGGTTGTGGTGTCCTAATTCTAAGTCATCTAAGCTTATTATTAGCAGGGATGTGATCTTTGATAAGTCTATTATGTTAAATCCTAAGGAGTGTCTTAATACAGGAAAAGACCACAGTATCAAGAAAAAGGTGGAGCTTGAGATTAAAACTTTAGAAAATATTCAGGAAGATGTTTCAACTTAGGTAGATGAGGAAGAGGTGCAACATCCTAAGGAGGAGGAAGGCACACTACAAGAGCAATAACATAATTTGGCTAGGGACAGGGAAAGGAGACAAATTAGACCACCTAAGAGATATGGCTATGCAAATCTGGTTACTTATGCACTTTGTGTGACAGAGGATATGGAAGTTCAGGAGTCATGTAATGAAGCCATCACTAGTAGAGAGTCAGCACAATGGCCTATTGCTATGAGTGAGGAGATTAAATCTCTTCACAAGAATCATAGTTGGAAGCTAGTGAGACTGCCGAATGGCCAAAATATTGTGGGTTGTAAATGGGTCTTCAAGAAGAAGGAGGGAACTCCAGATGTGGAAGATGCAAGGTTTAAAGCATGGTTGGTGGCATTGGGTTGTACTCAGAAAGAGGGCATTGACTTTAATGAAGTGTTTATATCTGTTATGAAGTGTAGCTCAATTCGGGTGCTATTTTCCATGGTTGCTCTATTTGACTTTGAGCTTGAGCAGCTTGATGTCAAGATTGCTTGTGTAGCTCAATTCGGGTGCTATTTTCCATGGTTGCTCTATTTGACTTGGAGCTTGAGCAGCTTGATGTCAAGACTGTTTTTCTGCACGGTGAACTAGAGGAGCAGATTTATATGCATCAACCTGAGGGGTTTATGATACAGGGAAATGAGGATCATGTTTGATTATTGAAGAAATCTTTATATGGATTGAAACAATCTCCTAGGCAGTGGTATAAGCGGTTTGATACCTTTATGGTTGAAAATGGCTGCTTTAGGAGTAAGTTTGATAGTTATGTCTATCACAGGAAGCTTTCAGATGGTTCTTTTATTTATTTGTTGTTGTATGTTGATGACATGTTAGTTGC